>BPLR01005493.1:0-58698 GCA_021605095.1 Caerostris extrusa | reverse complement strand
ATAATTATGTAAATGGCAGTATAGGAATTAAATTTTCTTTGTACTCAATATTTTCCCTCTTCAAATGACGATTTACTTTGTATCATCCATGTGAAATCTTTATGAAATAAAATCTTTAAGATCCTAAAATGAAAATTCATGGTTTATATTGTTTTTACTAATTTCTTAGAACTGGAACCAATCTTCTATTTTTCCCATAGATTTAATGTATTTTTTCACACGGATTTTTTTTTTTAGACGTATTCTTCAGAAAGGCATCTCTCTTTCGCAATTTCTCATTAAAAGTTCAAATATATGTTGAAAATGGATTCTTAGTTATGTACTTTAAAAAGTCGAAAGTAGTTGCTACTTTCTTTTTAAAGTTCCTTGTGTATGTTCAATTAAGGATTTTAAAATATTTGAAGTTGTATAATAGTAATACTGGTGTAGATAACAAATGTCAATTTTAAATCTGTAATTATTTTGTTTCGGCTGTATTTAAAAATGTATAAATTTTAGTTATTTCATTGATTGAAGTCATTAAATTCAATAACGGAATAATCATTTTATTAGTAACTTGTACTTTGCTAAAACCAATCTGTAACTATAATCAATCTTATTTTCATTTAAATCTAACGAAATGGTATAGTTAGTATTGTTTGAAATTGAATTGACTTATACTTTGACTTATTAATATTCTTGACTTTATATACTAATACTTTATTGTTGCTACTTTGAATTGTAGTGTATACTTAACAGTAATTTTTATGTATATTAATTACTTTCGTTGTATTGTGAAGGGAGGTTATTTTTTAATGTTCTTGTATTTGTTATAGTGTCTCATAATTTCATGGTTACTTAAAACTTGTTTTTAGAAATAATTTTCTGATTAAAATCAATAAAACAAAAAAAGATGCAGCTTTAAATTAAGAAGCCTGTGTATTAAAATTCTTGAAACTAATGTTTCAATCATTTAAAAATATAGAAATAGTCATACAACTAAAGATAAAGTTAAACATTTCTAATTAGGCATGCAATGCATCTGCATAATTATTAAACTAGGTAACTAGTTGCGATAGTAGAAATGCCAACGACTGAAGAATCAAAATGTTGTTACTTATATTTGTCAGGATCATTAATCTAAATCTGATGTCTAATTTTTCTATTCCTTCCAAGATAACTGAAATATTAAACATATCACTATAAAAATTAAGACAAGTCGGGTTCAATTGTACTGAACAACTTTCCTTGGTAAGCTACAAATTTCAGTTGTATGAAATTAATAAGTAAATGTCAAAGTTGTATTGTAAGGCAAATAAACATTTAATATAAGTTTAAAAAAATAGAGGAACAAAGAAACGTTAATCTTTCAATATTTAGGCTAATTTTTGAAATTGGTGACAAAATTGTCAAGAAATAGTTATTGCTATGTTATTATGGTTAAATATGCTGAATTTTTCTCCTTGTAAACTTGAACAATATAAATGCTGTCAAGATATCCTGTAATATTTTATATTTCATTACTTTTTTTTTTTTGTCCTTACATTCATTAAATCAATGTGTGTAATTTTGTACATACAGAAACAAAAGAAAACTAGTGATTTATTTTGAAATGGCCAACTAGCAGCTAACCATAAATCTAATTCTTTACTATTATAGAAAATCTAAGAATTATATTTACTAATTCTACTTTGATACTTTGAAGTATTATATTTATTCTTATGATATCTGATTTATTTTAAATCTTTATATGAAAACAGTCATTTGTTCTCCAGCATTTTCTTCTAAAAATCTGTTGTGAAAAATTTCCCTTGATAAACTACAATGCATCGATTTCAACTATTGTATTTTCTCCCTTTATTTTCTTATGTGCCTGTAAATCTAAGAAATGAACACATATCACTTCTCTATATACTGTAATTTGTTACTTGCAATCTGCAGGCTATAAAATAAAAAAAAAAAAAAAAAAAACTTACTTTATGGTGTAGATTATAGGACAAGACGGTTTTTCAGGAGTTTTATAAACCATAATATAAAACTACAAATAAAAAAATATTTTTTTAAGGAATAAACGATCTTCTAAACTAACTTGGTAACAAGCATTGTGTATGATTTGAGGATAGCCAGACTTCTACACATAAATACAAAATGTAATGTACATCATATATTGATGTGTGTACTAGTAGATGAATAAATTAATGTTTAAAAAACACGTTTTTAGAGTTAATCAAACTAAAAAGTAAAAAATAATTGTTAACATAAGAATAAAAGGACTGACGAGAAAATTAATGTCACTGTTCTAAAAGCGTGGGGGCTCGATATCAATAGTTTTAATTTTTCACTAGTTTCATTCCGAAATGCAGAGTTAGTTTAAAAATGTCATACAAAGCACCCCACGCTGTTAGAACAGTGACATTAATTTTCTCGTCAGTCATTTTATTCTTATGTTGACAATTATTTTTTAGTTTGATTAACTCTAAAAGCGTGTTTTTTAAACTATTAATTTATTTTTTACTTTTTAGTTTGATTAACTCTAAAAAAAAAAAAAGGCGTATTTAACTTAAAATTTTTTATATTATATCTATAGAATCCAATTTTATTAAATTATACAGGCAGCTTATATCCATTTTTGTATATACACACTGATGAAGTATTTCTTATTTAAAAGAATGAAATAGCATCCTCTTTATGTTATAATTGCTGAATTCTTATCACATTTGTCTTGAATATTGCTATATACATTTAATATTTCTTCTGAAATTTCTTGAATAAATCAAAAAGGAAAATAAGGTTTTGAAAAAAAAAAAAAAAAAATTTAGAATTCACAGACAACAAATTTCTCTTTCATGGAGAGTGCCAGGAAAACCTTGCATCAAAAAAAAAAAATTGACAAACAGTCAATCTCAGTTATACTGTAGTGGACAAGTACTTGAGAAAATTCCCCATTGATAAATGAAAAAAAAAAAATGAAACTATATAAATTTAATTAAATGAAAAAATTTACTCTATATTATAACCTTTTTGTAAACTTATTTTTCAGTTGTACTAGTTAGAGTAAGAAGCAAATGAGATTAACGTACCTATTAGAATTTTGCATGATGCAGGTTTACACGGTTAGGGAGGGAGAAATACTACCTTTAAATGAGAATTTTAAGGATACGTTATCCAGATTCAGACTGATGTCTTTTAGAAAAAAAGTAGTTTTGTTTTATAAAAATGACGATTTCACATCTAATATTCTTCTTAAAATAAGTTGTATAAAAATTATTTAAATTCAAGTATCTTATAGAGTTATTTTATGTATCCTAAAAGTCTATAATATTCAGAGATAAATTTCTTTATTTAAGAGGCCTTTGTTGGATATTTTGTGCTTAAAAAAAGACTTTGACGTAGTGTCGTAAACTTCATGTCCCAGATTTTATTAAAATTTATACTATGTCTAGGTCATGACTAGAATAGTAACGGCCAAAGTAGTAAGGCCTATCTCTCAATAGTTTATGAGAAATTGAAGCTGAAGTTAATAAATCCTTTTATATAGTACAAATATTCACATGGTCAAGTAGCCCAGCAGCATAAGTATAAATTAAAAGAAGGATCTAATAATCAAAGTCATGAGAGTTTTCCTTCCCAAGTTTTTTTTTTTTTTCATTTTTATTCTTTGCACTATATTTATAAATTATATAGCAGAATTACATAATTAAGTAAATAGTTAGTACTAAATATATATATATATATATATTTTTTTATCTTGCCTTATGGAAACATTTTCTGTTAATGTTTAGTGTTCTATTTCTTCATATACAAACTTGGAGAATAATTTGTTAAAGACGATTTTTCCAAGAAACTACAAGATATTTTAAAATTAAGTTTCATACACGTAAAGAGTAATTTTCATGTGTAAGCAATTGAAGATAAATCAGTTGTATATTATCATACAACATGTATTTTTAAGTAAAAAATTTTACTATAGTATTATATAAAAACAATATAATATATAAAATTTTTAGTATAATAAAAATTTTAGAAACTATTTCTATTTGTGTGTAGAAATTTTCTGATTTATTGCAGAATAATTAAAATATTTCAGAACATAAATTTTATTAGAAGTTGGTTATTCATAATCGATGATAAAAGGCTCCATGAAACAAATTTTTGTCACTTTTATTTTATTTTAGCTTTGTGATATAGGTAATATTTAGTATGCAAGTTACTAGAATTTGTCAGACCTTGTTCATTCTTTGCTCAGTTTGTGCACTGTCGTACAATACCATCATTTTGCTTATCGTAAAGCTGCACTCTCTGCACTTACTTTTGTTAAAGTTACAGGTTTAGGTTACAGATATACATGTTAATTTTACTACAAGAATGAGTAGTTAAAATTCACTACTTCATTCATTCACTTATTTTAAAATTAAAACATTTTAATTAAAATTTAAGAAAATAAAAGAATATAAGTTTTACTTTCAATATTGAGTTCTTTAAACAAATTTCAAAATAATACATAATACTAAATATATTTAAAGTTTTTAAAACTTGTATTTTTGTTTAAATAGTGATAAATTAGACTGTCTCGAAGAAAGTAACTGTTTCAAAGTGTGTATATATGTCTGTTTATAATATTTAGCAATACATTGTATGTACTCTAGCATCGTAATCACAAAGGTGCCACTATAGAAAAAAAATGTATCAATATAAGATAGGTTTTTTAATAGCACATGATTTGGGAAAAAAATATATACATTATATTAAAATTTTATGCTTCCGTTAAACTATAAATGAAATTGCATATTGCTTAAAATTTATGAATACAAACATACATACAAATTTTTTTACAACTAATAAATATTAATTATACAAGGCAACTTGTTAGTTTCTAATTGTTTTAATCTTAGAACTTAACTTTTAAGAACTGTATTTAAGTTTTTGTTTTCTTTAATTAGGGTGACTAAATTTTTTATTGGTTTAATTTGATCTAATTGCATACATGCATGTTAAATTATTATATTTACAACAAATATTGTTTTATTTCATTTAGGTTGAATCAACTATGTGGAGCATGGGAGATATAGTTTGGGCTAAAATAAATGATGATTGGTGGCCTGGTGTTATTTCTAATCCCGAAAACTATAAATATGTCATGGTTGGAGAAAATATAATATTTGTTGAGCGGTTTGGAGATTTACAAGGATTGGAGGTATTTTTATGTTATAAAATTCTACTCATTTTTCTCTACTGATTTGCTATTGAATTATTTTCAATTTTTCTTCCATTGTAACATTCATTTTTTATAAATAAACATTTGTGCAGGGGAACCATAAAATAATATTTTGCTGCTTGGAGGACTCTGAAGCCAAAAACACTTGAATAGAATGAAGCCAAATTTCATATTATGGACTGTAGAAGTCAAGGGGGAGATGAAATCTGAAAAAAAAAAATAATAATAACGCTATTAAAAGTCACCAATAGTTGATAGTTTGGTGCTATCAAACAAAAACACATAAAAAAAGTAAGGAAAATAGACAATGCAAGATTTCATTAAAGCTTCAATAATAAATGCACATGTAGAAATGATTGACCCACAATATGAAACTCACAGAAAGTAATCAGTGTGTTGATCTTTCATGTGTAGAAGATATTGCATTTGGTGTACGATATATATTCGTTTCTACTGACTTACGTGTTCATTGTACTGATCTCCAGACCTCCTTTTCTGCAATTTCATGGCTATCTGCTAAATTTTTACATTGTTGCTTAAGATTTGCACCCCAGTGTAATTTCACTAATCAGCATAAAATTGTGATTGAAGTTGGAACACTGAGATTCTAAGGCATTGATTACCTGGATATTTATATTTTTGTTTGATATGTGGCTCTAAAGAGATTCTCAGCTATTAAAGTTAAACGACTCGGTTTATGAATTACGGCATAGGAGTATTGTTACAATGTTAATAGCTCTTTTGCCATTTCTTGAGTGGGATCTTAATCTCTGATTTAAGAATTGCATTCTTATAATTTATAATTTTAAAATCAGGCTGTATAGTTAATGATAATTTTTCACACAAAGTATTCAAATCTTTCTTAAGATCTTTTACCAAATAAGCTATTTTACACACATGTCCATAAATTAAGGATAATTCAGAATCACACAGAAATTGAACTCTAAAATAAAAAATTTCACCTGTAGAATTATCACACACATCTTGAAGAAGAATATGCAAATTACAGGAAACCACCAGATGGCGCGGATAGTACGTCACAATGACGAGAGTCTAAGAGAGGGGTATATAAGGAATGGTGGCAAAGAAGTAAAATTGTTCACAAGTGCTTTTAAAGCCTTTCAGTGCAATAACCGCATAGTTATGGCAAAAAGGAAGAATTTGGATGATTTTTTACGTGGTAGAATTATCGGACGACTGGAATGTGGACGTACCCAGCTGGAAGTATCCGAGGAACTTGAATCGCCCAGAGTGTCATCTCCAGGCTTTGGCAACGATTCCAAGATGATGGTAATGTGAGTAGATGTTACAGCACAGGTCGCCCCCGAGTTACAACGTCGAATGAGGACCGGTATTTAGCAGTTACTGCCAAAAGAAACAGACGGAGTACAGCATCAGACCTGTCTCGCCAGCCCTCTTCAGCTACCGGTACGACAGTTTCAAGCAGACCGTGTACAGACGCTTAGAGCACATTGGTCTATATGCTCGTAGGCCTGTCAGATGTGTTCCACTTACCGCAACTCACTGTCGCCTGCGATTAACCTGGAGTAGAGAGCCTGCATTGTGGACACCGCAACAGTGGTCTTGTGTGATGTTTTCCGACGAGTCCAGGTTTAGTTTGCAGTCTGATTCTCGCCGGACTTTCATATGGAGAGCGCCAGGTACCCGTTACCACCAAGAGAACACCATTGAACGACACCGTTACGGTGGTGCAGGATGGCTCGTTTGGGGAGGAATTATTCTTGGTTCCAGAACTGACCTGCATATTCAGAGTGTAACGATGACAGGCCACATCTATCGGGATGTCATTCTGGAACAACATATACGTTTGTTTCGGGGCGCCATGGGTGCTGAATTTCTGTTTATGGATGACAACGCCCGTCCTCACCGTGGAAACATTGTAGACGAATGCCTTCAATTGGAGGATATCACCCGTATGGATTGGTCAGCATACGCACCGAACTTGAATCCAATAGAGCATCTGTGGGATATGCTTGGCCGACGAATTGCAGCCCGTCAACCCCCTCCCACCTGTCATCCGGAACTTCGGAGGGTATTGCTTGATGAGTGGTGTAATATTCCCCAAGATCAGATTGATAATTTGATACTCAGTATGCCTAGGCGTTGTAAGGCCTGTATTGCATCGTCCGGGAGACATACTCCATATTAACCATCATACTAACCATGTTATACTGTTTTTTGTAAATAGGTTCTTTTTTGAAATTTGCTAGAGGGAGTAAAAATCTCAATTTTTATTAATTATGTTAAACATATAGCATCTTTTTTGCTCTTTACCTTTTGTTTAATAAATAGATTTTACAAATAAGTCAAATTTGTTTTGCTTCTGTCTCTTTCTTTGCCTGAACTTCATTATCCTTAATTTATGGACATGAGTGCAAATCTTCTTAAATTTGTATTTCAAAACACGTTATAAAAATAAATCAACTTCACAAACAGTTTGACATTAGTTATGGAACCAAAAAGGATTAAAAATAAATTAAAAACCATTTTAAATTTAAAAACTTTCAGAAATATAATTTGGAATAATTTTGAAGAATGTATAAAAAATATCAAATTGCTTTTCCCATAGTGTAAAATATTTATATCACACGTACATATTTGCAAGAATAAAACAAACAAAATGATTCACTCTTTCTTCCAACTTTTCAATTTGTACTTCAAAACGAAAATAATAGCTATTGACTCATTCTAACATTTGACTTGTTTATATTCGTCCTTTAAAAAGCAGCACATAATTCAATGAATAAAATAATATATATATGCATATAAAGCAGATTATTCAATTTCTGTTTTTACTTACCCGTTGGGTCTAAATAGTCGAGTGGCTAGCGCTCTGTCGCTTAGTACCACAGATTTTGGGTTCGAGTCCCGGTGGTGCTATGGATGTTTGCAGTGGTTCGGAATCCACTTTAAGTCGTAGGTCCCGGTCTCTCTGAAACCCTCTTGGTGAGAAAAAAAGAAAAGGGATATACTACTGTACCCAAAAAAAAAGGAAACTCTTTCAAAAACCCTTTATTTATTCTTCCTAATTTATTTCATAACCTTCAAAATTATCCCCTCTGGACACAATGCACTTATACAAAATTTTTCAAATCATCAATGCATGCTAAAAAGTCATCGGCAGGGAGGGTCTTCAAAGCTCGCAGCGATTCACGTTGAATGTCTTCAATCGACTCAAAATGGGGCCCCGGAGTGGTCTTTTGAGTTTAAGGAACAGCCAGAAGTCGCACGGTGTGAATACGATGGTTCTGGAACGATATGGGTTTCATTTTTGGCGAAAAAGTCACGAACAATCGATGCAGTGTGAACTGGCGCATTCAGTGTTTTCGGTACCAATCGAGATTTGACGTGTTTGAGGCCCAAAATGGAATTGACCGATCCTTTTGAAGTTCAATCATCAGCAGCAAGGTCTCTAATTGTAAATCGACAGTTTGCAAGCACTAAATCTTTGATTTTTTTGGGCGTGAGCTTCGTCGGACGTTGATGGTCGACCAGAAGCTAAAAATGAAACCCATATCGTTCCTCAACCACCTTATTGACACCGTGCGACTTTTGGCTGTTCCCGAAACTCAAAAAGAGCACTCCGAGGACACCATTTTGAGTCCATTGAAGAGATTCAACGTGAATCGCGGCGTTTTGAAGGCCATCTCTGCCGATGACTTTTTAGCGTGCATTGAGAATTGGGAAAAAATTGGCACAAGTGCATTGTGTCCGGAGGGGATTACTTTGGAGGTAATGAAATAAATTTGGAAGAAAAATAAAGAGTTTTTGAAAAAAAAAAAATAATTGGTCTTACTTTTTGGGCACAGTAGTATGAGGTGAAAAATGTCCAACCAAATTTATCTGCATCACAAAATTTTCGTTGTGATAAAAATTATTAGTAATTAAAATTTATAATTTAGTAATTCATTATTTAAATAGATTATATAGGTGTATTAATAAATAAAAAACTTAATTGATGGTTGAAATGAAACCTTTAAATTTCATGTTTATATTTGTTGAAAGGAAAATTATCTTTACGATCTTAAAATTTTGTTTAACACTAGATTTTTCATACTACTGCACTTTGTTTTAAAATATTCATTTTATGTAATATTCGTTATGTACGAATTATTCATTAGCATTATGTAAGATTTTAAAAAAAAAATGAGCAAATTAAAAAAAAAAAAAAAAAAAAATAAATAGTCTTTAGATTAGTATCACAATCATTCATAGTTATTTAATATAAGAACTTGAATGAAAAAAAAAAATATTTGATGCTTTAAATGAAACATGGATTCCAAGGAGGAAAATTCCGTTTCTTCCTGTCGGGATCCCATTCCAAATCTGTCCACTTTGCAGCGCCATCTATTGATAAATGAATAAACTTGATTTACGTATTCACATTTATTTCTTATCCCAGCAAATCAATCTTGTAGCGCCATCTATCGATTAACGTCTAAACTAAAATACGTTATTTATCTTAATCTTTAGTTTATGAGATTTCATATTAATCAGGAGATATTTAACTTTAAAATGCTTAAATTAAATAACTTTCTTGTTTCAACATAAATAAATATATACGAAATGTCATTTTTCATTGTTGATTAAAAAAAAAAAAAAAAAACTTTTAAAATATTTCAAAGGATGCATCCATTTATCCTTTATTGAAAATATTAAATCCCCCAAAATTTTATCAATTTATAGAATTTTATTAAGTTAATAAGTAAGCTTTTATTTAATTCTCTGATTCAAATTACTACAACAATCTACAAATGTTCTGTAAGTACGTTTATCTCTAGTAGAATAAAGCCAAATTGATTAAATACCTGAATGATATTGAATTCATAGTACAACAAAAACCTTAAATTCGTAAAATATAGTACAAAGAATTTTATAAAGTATCTCCATACAATAGTTTGTTTATATGATTTTAATTTTTATATTAAAATACTTAAGAGGATTTATTAGTGTTTGAAGAAATAAAAATAAAAATTTCATAAAAACTTGAACATAAAAATAAATCAGAAAAAACACCAAAAATCAGTTTTAAAAGATGTTGAATATATTTTGATAAAAATAATAATTTAACAAATTTTTATATGTTATTTGCAGTGTGATGGATTATTGAACTTAAATGCTTCATGAAAATGTACAATTTTGAAAGTAAATTGCAGGCAAACATTAAATAAGACAGACAGTTTAATTAAGAAAACAGAAAAATTATGATCACAAATATATTGCTCCCATTGAATTTTATGTCACTAATTTAAATCGAATTCAATCGCCTTTTAAATTGAATTAAAGGTTTAATAGATGTTAGATCAAAATATGAATTAAAAAAATGCTTGTCATGACTTAATTGTACTTTTTTAAATATATTCATTAATTTTCAAATTAATAATTCAGATTTTATTTATTGACATTATAATTTTATCATTAAAAATTGAGGATATGGTGGTTCTCTGAATTAAAAGAAAATAATAATTAATAAATAAAAACTAGAAAAAAATTACTAAACTTTTTCCTTTGAAAATGAAGGACAAGAGCAACTCAAGTATAAAACAGTGAATTCTTTAATCGTTTTTAAAAGCTGAATTCAATAAATTTGGAACCTAATAAGTGGACTTCATTAATTTCTAAAAGCAATAAGCTTCAAATAATTTGAACTTAGAAAAGAATTTCAAATAAAACTGAAAAATCAGAATTCTTTTTTTTTTTTTTTTTTGTGGCAGTCTTTTAAGATATTTGTTTTTATGTACTGCTTATTTATTATAACAAAAACTCTCAATAAACGTAAAATACTATTAATTCCACAACAATATGTAAATGCAATAAAATCTTAGCATATATATATTTTTTTATTTAGCAAATTTACAAAAACAAAGAAGTACATTTATCAATGATTAAAGAATTCTCAACTCTTAAAGCAGGAAAATGAGGAAAAGCAGTATATTATATAAATTCTTATCCTTAGTTTTCTAATTTAAATGCTTTATTTTGTAGCATTACATTTGAATGTTTTACATTAAACTAAATTTGCAAGTAGCATGACGGTCAACTCTGTAATACATGAGGCTTTTAACATTTTTAATTCTCTAAAAATAATGCTTATTTAAATAACTATACATATTTTTTACTTTTTTTAAAAAAATATTTCTTTTTTTTTTTTTAGTGATTAAATATTTTTGGCGTATTTGTCCTGATAGATTTACAAGTTGTACATTATTTTCTAACTTTTGTTTAACAGCAATCATTAAAATTAATATATTTTACATATGGGCAAAGGCATTTTCTCTTCTTTTAAATGTAAATCAAGGAAGCTAAAACGTTTTAACATTTAAGCTATTGGTTATTGTGATGCATTTATAAATCAATAGTAAGTATTTAAACAATTTTCATAACTTATTTAGAAAAACATGTTTAAAAATTATCAGTATTTCTTCATGTTGCAAATTTAATAAAGATCTTATTTTTTGCCATAGCTGCCATCTCATACAATTCCATGAAACCAAGCAAAAGTAGTAGTTCAGGTTTCAATTGAAATATAACAAACTTTAATTTGTTTAATTCATATAATAATATTATTACATTTATTTAAAAAAACAAAGCAATACATGAAGATAAAAAGAAAAACATTGTATTTTCCTAACTATTAATCACAGAATTGAATGAAATAGAATATTAAGAAATCTATTTTATTCATATCCTGAGATTTAATAATTGCACATGTAAAATTATCAGTATTTTGAAATGCTTTAAATTTTCTGTTAAACAACATATTTATGTACACTTTTAGTTTTTTATAATAATGAATTTCAACAAAGAAAGTCAAAATGGAGGATAGATTTTTACAACTAAGCTAACATGTACATATTAGCAGATATGCATAACTTATAATGAATTTATTTAAGAATTAATAATATCAAGAAATAATTTTAATGTTCAGTTAGAAAAAATGTTCCTTTAACAAAAAAAAATTTTTAAAACAACTAGCTTTATGTTTTCTTTTTTAAACCTGGTAAATAATTCCTTTATAATTAGTAGAGAATTTTATTTATACTTATTTAAAATTCAAATGATTGATTTTGAAAATATGGTAGTTTTTAACAAATTTAAAAAGATCATTATAATGCACATTTAAATATCACAATTTTAAAAATCTATTTTATTAAATCAAGCTTATTACAGGCAAAAATATACAGTTCTGAATAAAGACAACATGTGTAGATACAAATGACAATTATGAAGAACACAATCACTTTATTCTCTGTGAAAAAGTTATATTTCTTGTCTAACGCTTCAATGATTTCTTCAGGTGCTTTTACTGACAGAAGACGTCTAAATTAAAGAGGTAAAGGAATAAAAAAGATATAAATACAATAAATATAAAACAATAACATAAAATTTTATATTTACTTATACATAGTATAAAATAAATAAGATAAATGATGTGTTTACAACTAATAATACACAATAGATTAAAACGAGGTCATTGATATGCACAAAGAATTTTCATGACACAATATTAACATAAAAAAAAAAAAAAAAAAAAAAAAAAAAAGAATTTTTTTTCTTTGTTTCTATCACAAGAATGTGAAAGAACCAAAGAGTATATAATATACTTTTAATGCATAAAAAAAAGAAAAGAAAAAAACCCCATCTTACCTCAAAGCTTTTGAAATTTTCACAGAAAATTCCATCTGCTGAGCTTTGAGAAAGCCTTGTCGGACAACCTAGAATTAAAATATACATTTACAGAATGTTTCACATGTAGTAAAAATTTAACAAACAATAAGTAAACAGTACAAATCATGATATATATATGTATAAAAGAATTTATTTTAAAAATTTAGAAACAGATTTTTAAGATAAGATACAGATATGCTGAATTAAATTAACATATTATGAAATAAAACAACTAGGTTAAAGTAAGTTATTGTCATCTAAATTATTGTTACTTACATTTCTTGAAATTCCAGCTAACAAGGCTACATTAAAACCATAACTTTTTGGACAAGCTCCATCACTAAACTTGTAAAGAAAAGTAATTTTCTCCAATGCTGGACAATCTAATTCACTTTCAACCATGCATGCCTAAAAAATAATGTATGTGCCAATTGTATTTAGATTGATAATTAAAGAGTACAAAATTCAGAAGTTAAAGATACTCTTATCACATCTGTGATTCTGATCCCTTATAGACTGCACAAATTTTACATTCAACAGATTCAAATTAAATGTTATTTTTTCAAAGGATTAATTTGATCATACAGAAGATGTTTTGGTTGTCATGAAAATTTGCAAACACATAAGTTCAGGCTAAAGTCTCCTGAATACCTATTTTTAAAATTTTTATAATATGGTATCTTCATTTTAATGCAATTAAAAAAAAATGAGAATTTATTTGAATAATTTACAGATAAAACAAAAAAGACATCTAAATTGATAAAAAAAAAAAATTCTGTTAATTATTCAATCCTTAAAAATTTTCATGGGAAACATTTTGCTACAAAATTTTTATTAAAATGATAATAATAATAATAATAAAGAGTTTAAACAGTAGCACTGACCATATGACCAAGACCAACATTTGGATGGCCACAAAAATCTTCAACAAGACTATGATAATGAGTTGAAAATAAAGTACGGCAACCTATATCATTTGCTAAATAATCTAAGGCAGCATACGCAATAGCTGTCCCATCATATGTAGAAGTTCCTCTGCCTAGAAAAGAAAAAAAATTATTATTTCAATTATTTTAAATATCAAAGAATCAGTTAATCTATGAATGTTAAAATATTAATATAATCTCAACTTAGATGAAGATGAGATTATATTAATATTTTCATGGAGGAATGCTTTAAAAATAAAAAATAAGCAGAAATGAATTTTTCATTGAATACTAATTTATTCATTTTACATAATTCGCAATCTTCTGAGTCAGAAAAAAAAGGAAATTTAAATATATTCATAAATGTTGAAATACATTAAAATTGAAAATATGAAAGCAGACTATTAAAAAGTCAAGAAATGTATAGAATTTGTTTGCATGACTAAAAAAAAAACTTTTTTTGATAATTTATGGTAAATTACAAAGAGCAGTTTCTTGCAGTTGAAATAGAATTAAGAGAGAAAGGCAATCTATAAAAAAATACATTAAATATCAGAAAAACACCGATTGCTTTGTGAACTTCGCAAAAATTTTCAATAAATTATTTCACAATTAAAATAAAATATTTTTCATGGACTTGATAAAAATTATTTAACTTAATTAAAAATATACATTTATAAAATTTAAAATTCAAACTCCATTATTTTTTTGATGAAATAGAGATAATTCTTGCCAACACATATTAAAATTTGCATATGTTGTACAAAATAGGTCATCTTCATACCGCATATACTAATAATTAACATATGAATTTTGTCAAGTAAAGTTATGTGTCTTAATGTCACATGGGTAATAAAAATTTCCCAGAAAGTAAATTTTCTATTACTGATATATATATATTCAAATACGTGGAGAATAAATGTAAGTGAAAGACTAGTGAAAACAAATTTCAAATTAATATCATAAAAGACATTAATCACTTACAGGGTGAAAAAAAATAATAAATAAATGTAGATTGCTGATCAAAATTCAAAATATAATTCTAAAATAGTTTTTTTATACTTGTTTAAAAACTTTATATTGAAACTGGGTACAATTTCTACAAGTAGAATATACATGTTTTATTATGCAATATTTCATAACGTACATATATTTATTTTAACACCAGTTTTATTTTCTTCTAAGAACATGAAATGTAGAAAAAATAATTTCAAAAATAAATATTCATATATCCATCATTTTCGTATTTAATTTTGATAAAGGTAATAGTTTACCAAGTTTTGAAGTAAATATTATATGGGTTAGACATGAGTTTAGTTCTAGTAAAAAATTAGGACAATTTAAAAGTATTGTAAAATTACATAAAATTCTGAATATTCTAAGGACTTTGCCCAAAAATATATAACAAAATTATGTTAAATACATGAAAAATAAACGTTTTGTTTTTAATTATTAAATATTTACTTTTCCTATATCTAAAGTACATCAATGAGAAATAGTCTTTTTTTACATAAGACTACACAGAATATAGACCTGGTACATTTTTTTCTATTCCTTATATGTTTTCCACAATTTTAATAAATGTTAATTATATACCATTTTGAATAAAAATTTTGAAATTTATTGGTTTCAAATATTGAAAAACTAGTTAAAGAAAATTTATTCTTTTATAAAACATAGTTTTTACTAATTGAAAGTTTGGGAACATACAGCAAAGATTGCTATAAATGCATAATAATGGATAATATATAAAACAAAAGCAAGCATAAAAGCAAACATCTTAATATTATCAAAAGAGAAATTTTAAGACAATTTAACCACTAGTATATAAATAAAATATTTTGATGAATATAAGACAAAAGAAATTTTACAACACCAGATAGTGGAATGTAACTAATAGAAGAGTGAGTAGACACTGTTTAACGTCACTTTCACTAACAATACTGATTTCTTTACTAGTGCACATGAAATCAGATTAAATGTTTTTAAACCTTGAAAATGTTTAGATTCAATATGTTGCAAGAATTTCGAAGACTACAACTATCTTTATGAGCTTTCTTTTTATCCCATTGTTTGAAATTCTAGAACATCAGTATTTTTGATAATTTCCCTTTAACAACATGCCATATTAAAAATAAGACACCAAAACATAGTTTTTAAAATTTCAAATACATAAACATGCGCCAACTTATTTAAAGATAAATCCAAAACTATTTAAAAAGTTTTATTAGAACCAAAAACATCTTAAATTTAAAAATTATCTTATTAGTCACAGTTCTTCACAAGATACTTCAGTAAAAAACTTTTTAAATCACAAGACTGAAAGCATTTTAAATATAGAGTGAGAAGTTAAAAAAAAAAAAGTTGTTCATTAAACCATTATTTAAAATTTATAATTACTTGATTAATGAAAATTAATAAAGACAAATGTCAACATGATCAATGAACTTTAAAATGAATACTTCAAAAAATGACTTACCAAGTTCATCAATTAATACAAATGAATCTGATGTTGCATGATGTAAAATACTTGACGTTTCACTTGCTTCTACAAAGAAAGTACTTTCGCCTGAAAAAACATAACATGCAAATAGTAAATAAGAAACAGTAAATATAATTTGGCATAAAAGTGAGTTTTTGGTGGACTTTTTGTTTATCCATACTGTAATTGATAATGAAATGTAACAATATTTGCTAACAATTATTTATTAATATGCAGTTTTTAAGCAAGGCTTGAAAATACTTTGAAGTAGTAATCTTTATTTCAATAAAATGTAAAATATATATGTTAACATGAAAATAAATTGAAATGATTTTTTTCTGAGTAACAAAATGAATAAGAAGTAACTATGTAAAATAGTGTCTACGTCGAAAAAGTTTAATTGACAAAATATACTGTTACAATTTAGACCTTTAGAAATGATACACAACTATATCTATGAACACATGAGAATTTTTGTATTGGAAACCAATTTAGTAATAAAAAATGTTTAAGCTATAAAACATACCAGGATTACAATACCCACTTTAATACTAAAAATCAGTTTATGAGAACCTTTTCTATTAAAATGACATTAACAGATTCTGTATTATTGGCCTGTCATATTACATACACAATCAAGAAAGGCAAAATAATACCTCATAGGAAATTTTTCTATTGATAACTAGTACACATTTATGTGCATGTTAATAAAACAGGTAGCCAGCCCAACAACAACAACAAATGTTATCAAAATGCATGACTATTTATTATTTGAAGTTATTTTAAGTACATGGAGAACACTCTTTCTCAAAATATCTTATTTTTAAATCAACCAAGCCATGGCTTGTAAAGTATGGATGAAGAATCTGGCTAGACAAAAGAATTTCTGATCTATGATAAGAGCATCAATCATAAATAAATATCAGCACAATTATTAAAATAACTAAGTATTGTTTGTAATTATTTAAGTTTTACAGCTATTTAAACAGAGTATTATTTTTTTAACATATAAATTAATTAAAATTTCATAAACTTTTTCATAGAAATCAGCAGAAAACCTTACTATAATTATAAGGTATACAACCCACCCTGCCACAAGTAATAAGCAGTTTATCTCCTCTTTGCATTAGCATTCATGCTTATGAAACATAAGTTACAAAATATACACTTACCTTTGCTAATTTTATCACTGGCTCCAACTCTAGTAAAAATTCTGTCTACTGGTGTTAAACACATTGATTCAGCAGGAACATAGGAACCCTAAATTTAAATATCAGAAACATTAAAAATATTGAAATAAAACACTAAAATTTACATTTAAAATGAATAATATGAAAAATAATATTTTTCATATTATTCATTTTAAATGTAAATTTAATTCATTTCATTATTGCAAGATGGCTATAAAAACTAAACAAAATCTCCTGATTTTCTCCCTACTCAGAATCATTACATGTGCATAATGCACATTATTAAAAAAAACTTTTATCAGTTATTTAACATAAAAAAAAAATATATTTTTATGAAATTTAATTAAAAGAAATAGAATAAACATCCTAAAAAAAAATCTATTAAAATAGTATATTACAGTAAACCTCCTCCAAATTATAGCAAGATAACCACTCTTACTAAAATAAATACAGATCAATTAATTAATTTAAACTAATTTTATTAAGGTTATTAAGAGGGATTTACATGGTTTATTTTAACAATTGTTTTCTTTTAAAGAAAGTCACAAAAAAAAAATAGTAAAACAACATGAAATGTAGAACAGCAATTCTCCCTGAATGTTTTTTAAAGGTGACATCAAACCACTGAATTTTGCTTTTCTCCTCTATGTTCACATATAATGGAAGACCAATTTAAGAGTAGAATTAGTAATTAAACAAACAAATATTAAATTAAAGTATACATTTTAAATGCATATGCTAAAAGATACTTGATTAAATAATTTAGGCTTAATACACTCAAAAATATATAAATAAATAATAATAAAATAATCACCAGACTCAATTTACAGTAATTAAATATGTAAATAACAAATACAAACAATGCAGATATTGAAGGGTTTTGAAATTAAGCATAAGGAATGAAAGCAAGCTTAATACACAATAATTAATTAAAAATAATAAAATATTAAAATCCTTACTGTTCTAAATTGGCTTAAGCAAATAGCACGAATATAAATAACAGAACAAGTACAAGCAAAGCACAAGTAGAAACAAATACACAAAGATGCGTTTAAAAATGAGATAAATCAAAAACTGGACAGTCTGTCATTAAAAAAAAAAGACATGAGGTTGCAGTAAAATTTGTACCCATCCGAAAGTTACCAAGAATGCTTCGCAACAAAATTGCTGATTTTTAAGTGACAATGGGGGTGGGAGTGATTCTGAAAAGTGTTTTTAACATTAAATTAGAATGATTAAAGGGAAAAAAAAAAGCTGTGTTGAAAGTATTGGATGAAGGACAATCTAATCTAATAAAGTGTTGCAATAAATATGGGTGCAGAAATGATTGAAAACAGTGAACAACAGAGTAGTGATGACAATAATGATGTCCATTAGAAGAAAATGACATATTTTAAATGTTTAAGTTTGATTTAAAAACCCATTGAATAACAATACGGCAATTTTGATGACACTTATACAGAGGCCTAACATTGAAGCAAGAAAACCTTTATCATTCCACAAAAACGTAACAAGGATTTATTCAAATGAACAATTTCATTCTCATTTTTATAAAAGCATTCGAAGTGTAAATCATAAGGACTATAAGTAGATCAGTAGCATAAAAATTAATAAATAGTGTGCAAATTTATATTTTCTTATTAGTAACGATTTATGTAAATTCCGTTTATACAAGCTTTTTTCTTATCAGAGGTGAGCTTCTTCTGTATCAATTCGGATAATCAGGATAAGTGTGTGTGTATTATACAATATATTTATGAATACAATAAGATTACAAACGTACACAGCTAATACATTATAATAGCAAAAATTATTTATTTTTGAAAATAAGGCATGAAATAAAAAATTTATTGATAATATGAAGATTATAAACACAGTAATTTTGTTCCCCCACGATTATCCCTTCCGACTAACAGAAAAGTACCAATGGCTTTTTGCAAGATTAGAGAATCTGTATATAATCGATCCCCATAATTAAGCTTTAGAAAAATTCTTAGCATATGCACAGAATTATATGGTAACTATTTATTTTAAAGAATGAGATTATATAAAATTTTAAAAAGCATTGAAAGAATTCTAAAAATTTAAAATTAATTTTTTAACAGTATGACTAGTAAATTATATCACTTCAGATTCCAACTAAAATACATTGAAATAATAAATAAAACATCCATAAACTTGAACATTTAAGATTTTCATAATTTTCACAAAATAATGAACTTTTTAATAATAGACAAAAATTAAAACTTACTAAATGAGCCATTATTACTAGTGTCCCTGCTTGTCTCATTAGCGTTGATTTACCACCCATATTTGGGCCAGTAACCAATACTAATTTGCCTCCACTGTTTATATCCTCGAGTTCATTGTCCTAAATATTGAAAAAAAATTACTGTTAAAATTATGCTACAGATTATGCCAAAATTAAAGGGTATTGACAATGAAACTTAACTGTTACTTAATAAAATTGGTTACTTTCAATTTGTACACATACATTATTTAATATAAATTGCTATGCTTGTCAGGTAATTAAACTAAAATATTAAATTTACAGAAGTATAATGATGTAACCTGTTTTGCTGTTCTTTCTATTATCAAGGTTCTCTTTAACATAAATGAAAACATGCATCTTGATGATGTAGAATTTACTAAAGAGTTGAACAATTAGTAAACAAATTGCATGCTACATTTCAATGAGAGAAAAATTCTTTGGTCACTGTTGCTATTGACTTATCCGTGATAGACTTTCTACTAAAATAATACTATTCAATTGCTTAAAAAGCGATTCAAGTTGTTGATACATTTTTCAAGATATTTAGATCTTAGTCCACCTCAATTCTACCAATTAATCACTATTTTTTTTCATTCACTTCAATAATACCAGAGATCATATATCCAACATACATTAATTGCACTACATGTTGATAGTTGCTTTTTTTTTTTTATGCATGGAAGTCCAATTTTGAATTCAACTTCATATAACTAAGATATTAATTATATCACTGGTTAAGTCATCTCTTATTTAGGTCTTCTTATAGGATGAGTTATCAGTAGTTTAATTTGTGAGGCCTTTTTTTAACATATTCTGCTGGTATACAGGATAGATGATTGGCCCACCACACTCCTTGTAATATAACAAACATAACATATATACTCTTAAAATAATCTTCCTTATTTTAATGGAATATGGCGAAGAAGATAAAATAAGGAAGATTATGTTCATTCCTCTCAAAATGCTTCTCTGAAACTTCTATAATATATTCAGTTGTGTCTCTGACTGTAGCTTAAGTTTGAGAGGCATAAGTCTAATTATTATTTTGTATAAAATGATTTTGTGTTATAGGAATCTAGATTTTACATAATTTCTTAATACGACATAAAATAATTAAAGTAATTACTCTATATTAACATTTCGTAAAGTGTTTTAATTTATATTGCTAATTTAAGTTCTTATATCATAATTATAACAAAAATTGGAAATTAATGTACATTTTTTCATGCAAATAATTTTTCAATATAATTAAGACATCATTTTCTGCCTGGCAAATAAGTTTATTTACACCAAAATTATCCAATTACAAGAAATTAAGAGATTTATGCTGCTTTTTATTATTTAGTTTTTTTAAGAAAATGTAATATAAATTTGAATTTCATAGTTAAAATTAAAATCTATATCTTAATTAGTTGATGATTGCAGCTAATTGTAATTTTGTATAAAATCAAATTTTGAAATGTTTTATTTTATTAACATGATATGCGAGCAAAATGTTATTAATAAAACAATAAAATTAGATTATTATAAAAGAGGAGATAATAGATAGAAATAACATTACGCGTTTAGGTCCCATATATACACTATTTGGAATGTAATCATCTCCGGTGAAATACTTCAAAAATGTAGGATGTCGACCACTAATAATTTCTAAATGAGGCTGAAATACAAAACATATTTATCAAAACATATATTCTTATAGTTTATTTTACAGGAAATTTATGTATCAATAAGCCACAAGCAAGTAGATTTTTCAGAATCAAATTAAGTCAAGTGAAGTATATATTTAAATTATAAAAACTATGAGTAAAAACTCATTATACTTCAACCTGAGTGATAATCCATTAATTTGGTGATGTTATGAATCACAGTTAAATATAATTGAAATAATGATATAAACCTCTCTCACCAACAATAAATTAATCTCAAAGATAATAATCATAAATCTCATAAAAAACGATATTTTAAACCATCAAGTTATTTCTTTCTTAAATACCTAAAGAATCTTGCTTTTTTTTTCACTGCATCTTCAGCAACAAGTTTTGCCAATTTATATGTGTCTATTTTTCCTTATATATTCAAGATAGAAAAGATATTTTTCACTTAAATCACTCCCTAATTTTTATAACACTTATTCAACATTCAGTTAAGTTAATTCAAATTGCAATGTTTTTTTTTAATATTTTGAATGCAAAATGAAGAAAAACAATGCTGTAAGTGTAAATATGCCCATTCTGGTGCACTTTTCTCAAAGTGAAGATCCTGTAGAGAGAGAGATAAAAGTTTTAAATTTGGATGGAATGATTTCGCATTCATATTTAAAATTATTTTTTTCCTCTGTATAAAAAAAATAGTGACTATTAATTTCTTTAATCAGGTTATTTGAAAGTTTTGATTTATTTCTAGGCAAATAAAATTTTTATATACACCATTAATATCAAATATTCCAATTAGTTGATGATCGTTAATTTGTTTAGTTTAAAAATTTTAGATTCCAAACAGTTGATCAGTTCCATATTTGTATATAAATATTTACAAAAACCTTTCATTCAGAATACAATTTCTATGATATATATATATTTGTATTTAGAAAATTTATTGTAATATTTTTTGAAGTAATATGATTTTCAACATCATTATTATTTATACATAATCCATTAAAATCTATATTCCATCTAATTTAAAAATCATTAAATTTTTTTATTTATTTTTGGAATCAAGTATGTGATATTACAAAAACTATAAAATTATATAAAAATATGAAAAAAACCAAGGACAACGCAAAAAAAAAAAAAAAAAATTCTATTTAAAAATTAATTGTAAAAAAATGGAAAACATGTTAATATGTATTACATGTCATATTACAAAACTAAATAGATGAATGTTACACATGATGTAAAAATATTTTAAGCTGAATAACATACACTGATGGAAAAAAAAAAAAAATCCCAACACCAAGAAAGCAGGTTCTGCCTTGGTACCAGTGATAGCCGTGTGTTGGTCAGGAGGAGGCCAGGGGAATGGCTGCAACCAGACTATCTGTGGCCTAGACACACTGGATCTACACCTGGAGTCACGGTCTGGGGAGCAATTTCCTATGACAGCAAGAGCAACCTTGTGGTTATCCCAAACACACTGACTGCAAATTTGTACATCAGTCTGGTAATTCAACCTGTAGTGCTGCCATTCATGAACAACATTCAAGTGGGAGTTTTCCAACAGGACAACGCTCGCCCTCATACCGCTATTGTAATGCAATGGGCTCTACAGAGTGTCAACATGTTACCTTGGCCTACGAGATCAC
Organism: Caerostris extrusa; assembly: GCA_021605095.1. Lineage (NCBI taxonomy): Eukaryota > Metazoa > Arthropoda > Arachnida > Araneae > Araneidae > Caerostris > Caerostris extrusa. Next base: position 35,641 of record BPLR01005493.1, on the reverse strand, counting down.
CAGATCTGTCTCCAACTGAGCATGTATGGAATATCATTGGATGACAACTCCATCATCATCTACAGTCCCAGTATTGACAAAACAAGTACAAGCATTGAACTCCATACCACAAAATGACATTCGGCACCTGTATGACACAATGCATGCACGTTTGCTGGCTTGCATTCAAAATTCTGGAGGTTACACCGGCTATTAATATAACAGCATTTTACATTTGAAATGCCTTTTCTTGATCTTAAATTAAACTGTGATCTTTAAAATTTAATCAATTAAACATATTAATTAGACAAATGCATTGTTCGAATTTCATTACTTTACAATAATTTTTTCCTTGAATTTTTTTTTTTTTTTAAGTCAGTGTATGTTAATATTTTTTATACCAGAATAATTTCTTTTATAAATGAATGAATAAATTAAACAAAAATAATAATACAAAAAATATTTGAAGACAAATAACTTAAATATGAATAATAGTTTAAAAAGTGCAACATATAAATGATAATATTTTTTTTTAAAATAAAGAAATATTACAAAAATAATTTAAGAATAAATTGTATATGGATAAAAGCCATGAAAAATCTTGGAACAAAACTCATATACGAATAATACTTTTTTGAATTAAAAATATAAATGTAAAATAAATTAATTACATAAAAGAAATTTAAAAAAAAAGTAAAATTGAATACATTAAAAATATATCCTATAAAAATATAAAATATTCTTATTAAAATTAATGATTATAATGAAGACATGAGAAGTGTGATTGATTATCTTGATACTTCAGTTTATTAAAAAAATAATCCATACAATATATCTAGAATCAATAAGAAAAAGTTTTGACTAAAATGAATAATGAAAATAATGCAAAATTATTGCATGAGTTTGACAGTTTTATATTGTAAATGTATGCTTGTAAAACTGAAGGGAAAAAAATGTGTTAAATATGTAGTTATGAATATGAATAAAAATTCATTTGAAGGTAACAAAGAATGAATGGTATCCATTTTACATGAACAAAAAAAGTACAAGAAAAAATATTTTACCTCAACATCTTGACTAGGAATAGAAAATTTGGGTCTGCACATGGTAACACCACTTGATTTATAGTACAAAACCAAACTTAATAAAGCATCTAGTGTAGACAGGCAATGAACAGCAGTTTTCCACATTTTAAAGCTAAAATACAAGAAAAATAAACATTCAATAAAAAATAAAATTTTATTCTTTAAAAGATTTTATTTATACTGAAATTTTCACAGAAAAATACAACAAATAAAGTGTTTACTAGATCTCTGTAATGTCTACAGAAGTTCAGTATAATGAAATTTTATCTAATAAACCAGCATTATTCAACATCATCTTATTGCACAATTAAAATTATTTACACAAATTAGAAATATATATGTATATGTAAATTCTTAATGCTTTTTATTTGCTGTTAAGTTATTTAATGTTGAAACCTAATTTTCAAATTATTTTTCTACAGATGAATTATTTAGAATTTAAAACAAGAAGATGAAAGGGAAAGATATCAAAAAGAAGCAGAGCAAGTTTAAAAATGCAAGGAAAACAATTAACACTTATTATACAAGCAATATAATATATAAACTTCTAGTATACTGTTGAAATATGTTACTTTTGCATCAAAATGCTCAAAAATACGCCTAGTTATGTCTTTCAATGCTGAGGCCCTGTTTTCTTCGGCAGCAATAAGCTGAGCCAAAAGATCTTTAGTTTCTTGTGTGTAATAACGCTTAAATCCTTTCCTGCCACCTTGAAATTCAAAATCTCTAGGAACTTTTTTGTTTTCTGGGACTTCAAGTAAATAGCGATTTTTTCCACTTCCAACATATGAAACCTATAAAATAATTAACAGATTATTATTTTCTTTCAGTCATGAATAGAAAAATGTAATATGTATATATATATATATATAGTATATATCACAAAAAAGAAAATATATTCTAATATTAAAAACAAGGAGTCTATTAAACTATCTTTCAAAAATATTTAATAGAAAAAGACTGTAACAATTAAAAATTAATTGAAATATGCATTAATTATCTATTGATAATTTTCAAAAATTACAAATTCCTAGAATTTTTATGGATGATTTTAATATGATAATTAAAACATATTTAGTTTCCTGGATCAATATTTTCCTAACAATTAAAGGTTAAAATGAAATATATTGACAATATAAGCTATTGCATGATGTTTTTACATGAAAGTACATGATATATGACTAAACCTTGAGATTATATAAATGGAGGGGAAAAAATACCCATTATGCATACAAGCATATAAAAAGGAATCTTTTAATGATTTTGAAAACATGAAAGTAATTAAGATTTAGAAAGATAAAATTCTTATTTCACAAAACAATTATTATGCAATTTTTTTTTGGTAAGACAACGATTGGAAAAATACCCATACTAACCAATTCCAAATTAACTAAATAGCTGCACATATTCGAAAATTATGAAATTACTTTTCATTTGAAAATTATGTTCAGATTCCCCATTATATCTCAATAATAATTCATTAAGATTACAAAATAATGGAATTCTATCGTATGGTAAAAAGGGCTACTTTGGTCATATCTACTATTAATATTATTATTTTTGTAGTGTTTAACTATCTTGACAAGTATGCCTATGGTGAATTTAGTTAATAACTGCATAAGCAATTAAATCCATTGCTTTCTCCTCTTTACTTTTGCTTTTCACAAATATCATTTTCTATTAGTTTTATAAGAATAATAAATCTTTGGTCCCCAAAAGGAAATTTATCTTATTGATTAGTCAGAAAAAATAATAAATTCAGAGCAATATAATTATTTATGTATGCATTAACATAAAATTATATTTATTTGTTTTTATAAATAAGAAATTTAATTTTTAATGCAGATTGCACTATTATAAAAAAGCCTACTCTAGGCTAGGCAAATAAATTATTAGTAGTAGAAATCAATAAAAAGCAAACATGTAGTTCAAAAACTACATAAATTAGCTTTTTTTTTGCATGAATAAATTGAGAAAGAACAAAAACTACAATTAGTTTTCAATTAAATTTTTCTTTTTAATAAAATGAAGATGATTCTTAAATAGCATTACCTTGCAATTCAAAGTGCACTTTTGCTGTGCTAAGAATGTATCCAATTCTCTTTTAGTTTCGTTGATTTCAGCTATTGCAATATCATATTCTTTGTCAACTCCATGACTGGGTATAATACTACCTTAAAAATGAATAAGAATTTTAAAAATAGCATAGTCAATAAATACATTTCGCCAAAAAAGAATTCTAAAAAAAAAAGGAATATATATTAAGAAGTAAATTTCAATATAACAATTTTGAAACAATCAATACACACACTTAACGGATCATATTATAAAATTAAGAATTTATATATATTAATTGAAACTTTTAGGAAAATTCCTAGAATAACTAAACAGTAATTATTTTTATGTTTTATAAAGCAATCAGAAATATGAACGAGTGGAGCAGTTGTTAGCATTTCTATATTGAAATTTTTAAGATTTAGAGTTGAAGATTTAAAAATGCAATTTTTTATTTTAGTTCCCCTACCCTCTTTTAAGTCTATAGAAACTTAATCTACCTTCATACTTCTTTATATTTAAAATGCAAGTTATATGGCTTATTAAGGAGAATCAGATGAACTGATTTTTTTAAATATAATAGTCATCTAATCGATCCTTTAAAATTACAGCATTTAAGAAGAAATACTGAAAGTATTGATTATTTGACTTGAAATATTTCTTTAACAAAATATATTTTCTGCACTAAAAACTCAAATAAAATTTTGAAAAGATATAGCATTTAGAGATTTTATTTTAATAACTCAGATTTATTAAATATAATTGATGACAGTTTATACTACAACATGCAGTGTAGATTATTTATGCTTGCAAGATTTAATCATATTAAATATGAATGAAAATCTTATGAAAATTCTGAGTTGACAACAAAAATTGTTTTAGGGGGAAAATAATAATAATAAACTACATGAAATAAGCTATCAAAATCTGTTTTCATGGATAAATTCTTTTGATTTTTTTTTATTCATAAAAAATCTGATATTTTATTATTACTACTATGCAAATATACATTTTAATTGAATCAAACATTAAAGTTGTTTTTTTTGCCATATTTAATTTTTTAAAAGTATATTAGATGTTTTGCCAAAAATATTATATATTGATCTATATTATACTATTTGATCATAAAAGATTTACTCGTTTGAAAGCTACTAAATGATAACATAAAAAAACAAGAAACAAATAACTTTTAAAGAACTTTCTCAGGTTCAGAATGGATATATATATATACTATCTTACCATTATGAGTTTAAAACTTAAGATACTTTCAAGTTATAAAAATAAATGGTTTATTTCCTTGTTAAATGAATTGAAATAAAAATATATCAACATATTCTACAAAAATTTAGACAAAATGAATATATTCATTTTTTATGGCTGCTTTGAAAAAGTTTAAAAAAATTTTTTGAGGCACTAAGGAGAAAAATTTCAAATAAATATAAAAAGCATCAAATTTTTCAAAAATAACAAAGCAAAATAAACACAGAAATTTGTTGTATACTATGAATCTTATTTTTTCTTTCATTTGTTAAAAAATTTATTTCTTCATTACTACAATAATTTTTTTTTTTTACTTAAAATCGTAATTTATTGTATATTTTGTGATACTTAAAAGAATGTTTAACAATCAATCTATATCCTTTATATGTGGTTTTTGAAATAAATACATTCTGAATTTCAGTTACACAAATTTTTTTTTTTATAGATATAGTACAAGATTGCTTTATAAAAATGCAAGGATGCTTATTTTGATTTATATTAATCTAAATAGACATTTTATATAAGAATGATCTAAATAGAAATATTATTCCTGTACAATTATGAAATGTTAATTTCAGAAGTAAAAATAAAATTTAAAAAAATGTATTCCTTATCTATTGATATTAAAACTAATATTATATAAGCTAAATAAAATTAATTATTTATTACATAAAAAAAGAGCATTAAAGTACCCTTTTAAACATGAATATTAAATCTGTGATTTATTTTAAGTTCCAGTGATTGAGGATACAATTTAATAATATATGGCAAAAGGAAAGAGCTCCACTTCAAAAATCAAGTCATGTGCTTTGGAATTCCAATATCAGCATCAAAATATATCATACTTCCATTAACCAGCTCCTTAAAATAAATTCTATTTCCTCTGTTTTAAAAAAACACACAAAACCATTCAAAATACTCTGATTGATAAAAAGAATTCATTTAAGGCTAATATAAGGCAGCATTTTTAATTTGTTATTTTGCAGCTTTTTCTTGATTAGTTGTTTCTCACTGCTTAGTTTATTTAAATCCTGAATACTCTGCTATTTCTTTACAACTATTTTAAGAGACACTCAGTTACACAAAAATTTTAATATAAATCATTTATCTTCCCATGCTGCTAATTACTTAGTTTAAAAATGATTTGGCAGCATGCAAATAAAATTCCACTCTAATTTCTAGTAGTATTTTGTTATCTAATTCTTTAACTATAAATCAAACACAAAAATGTAATAAAATTGAATTTTCTATATAAATCTGCTGTGCTGCCTAATCACCATGTATCCATTATATTTTTTTATGGCTTCTATGTAGAAGAAATTCTGTTTCTTCATGTTAATAATGGAATATGTTCCTAGATATATTTTGACTTGGATTTAGTCACCTAGTGAGCATAAAAACATGGTTTTAAAAACCTTGACGATATAAGTTCCCCAAATATCTATTTTCAATACATGAATGTTTGCTGATTTCATGGACAGATTTTTCCTTACTTTATTTTGCAGTGTTTGCTCATTATCTATTGAGTACAATATCCTTTCCTGTCACCTGTTTGTACATCATAAATCATAAGTGCAAACAGTCATTTTCCGATTTGATAAAATTGCATATGCATACTCTTAGAAAGATTCTTGTTTCGTTTCTGTGGAAAATTCTAGCTTTAAAAAAAAATAAAACATCTGGCATTAGTTTGCATATTTTGTACTGTAGAGGCACCTATTTATCATATTTCTGTGCACAAAATATATATTTAATATATCAGTGATGTTTTACAATTATGAAATTGAATGTTTGGCTATATTTCTCACAAGTTTTGAGATTCGATTTACAACCCCTGAATTTAATACTAAAGGGAGATGAAAATTATTTTGTCATGGAGAGTACAGCCATTTTACAATATTAGCGATATATTATCATTAATTGCTCTAGCACAACTTGGCTAACCAATAATTTAAACAGAAAGATAAGTATTTATTCACAATGTATATATGTATATGATATTCAATCTCAACTAATTCATACTTAGAAACTAAATATAAGTACTCAAAAATTTTTTAAGGATATATATAATAATAAATTTAAGGAATATAATATTAGCCTGAATAATGTGAAACAATTCTGAACAAAATGATTTTTACAGATTAGTAGATTTAATTTTAATTTTTCAATATGTTCAAATCAAAAGAACTAAACAAATAAGGTTCAATGATCCTACTTAATCAATAATAATAGTACTCAATCTTACCTTGTTTTTTTGGCCTCTTCATGGTCAAAAAGCTTCTTCAAAATAATTTAATGTTTCAGTCATATCAGGAAAATGACCAGAATTTTCTTCTGAGCATGTGCATTTCTTTAAAAGCAATGACCTGATATAATATAAAATTTATTTTAAAAATATGCATGCATAAGTATCAGCATTAATGATTGTCACAATTGTTCTGATGAAATAATTTTGGAAAAAATAATTTCAAATTTTAAATTTTGCAAGAAAATAATTCAATAGCAACACTAATTATGAAATTAACAATAAACAGTTCTCTTTTATACTTATATATTTAGAAAAAATTTGATAAAAGTACAGTTTTATAACATAAAGACTATCCTTTTGAAATATATAAATGCAGAAAAATATTTTTTTTTAAACAAAATGAGAAATAAAAATCCACGTAAGAAGAAAAAAGATTTCAAAAATATGATCTATATATGTTGGAAAGTGTTCACATATATCTCTTTCCTTTTGGGGAAAAAAAAAGATTGTATGGTGCAATATGAAATTTAGCAGCTAAGCAGAAAGTTGTGAATCAAATGTCAATGATTGCTAAGTTGCAAAAAGACAAACCTGTTAATCATGAATTTATATTAATATTTACTAATGAATCACATTAAAAAACAAAATTTTGCTTTGCATTTATTGAAAGTCATTATCAACTAAAGGGATAAGTTAAAGAGAGGAACAATTTCCATGACGACTATTCAAAGATAACATTAATCAAGAGGAGAAAAGAATTAAAATATTTATGTACATACTTTAACAGAGACAATGAAATTGCTTATAGGTAGTATATCCCTTTAAGTGAATATAATTGAAATGTATTGAGTTCTGACTTTAGAATGAGTTTTATCAGCTCTAATGTCACATTAAGTGAGCTCATAATTTAAGAAACTTGATTTGTTACTTTGACAAAGTCTATTCAAATTAACACAATCAGCAGAAGTGTGCAATACCTCCTGAATTTCAAATAAATCATTTTTTTATATACCAGTAATGGGAGAAATCTACTATTAATCATTAGAGAAGAGAAAAATAATATAAGAGAAAATTGGAATGCTCATTGGTTTTTTGTAATACTTTTCTTTGTTAATTAAATAAAACTGTATATATATAGTAGAATTTAAAATGCATAAATTTTTAAATGATTAAAAAAATAAACAACAAAAGTATTTTTTTTTAAATATTAAAAAGTCAAAAACTGATGTCAAGATGTGAAATGATAGTAATTAACATTCTTGCATTAAGAGAGTAGTTAAATTGTAATAATAAATTGGTTGTAAAAAAGCAAATGCACTTACTTAAACTATTTAAATGAGGTTTAAACAAAGATACAATTTCGGAAGCTTGCTTGAAACCTTCCAAAGTAGATAAAAAGTCATTAATTTTTCTTTTGTTGTAAATATCTGCTTCGTAGAAAATAGCTCGAGATTCAGGGTGATCTTGTGAACGAGACAATCCATAAGCATGTATTCTATATAATGAAGGAAAAATTGAATTATTAATACAAATTTTCTTTTTTTCCTACAAAGTTAAAAATTAAATGAGGTAAAAAGATATGAACATATTAATTAACTAACTAATAACTAATTAATACTTTGTATGATTTTCAATACAGTATTTTGCCAGAAATTAGAGCTGGTTACAACAAGTTAAAAGTAGAGACTTCAAAATTACTTTTTTATGTAGCAAATTGTATAATTTTGAATTGCCTACATATTTTTCAGTTCAAAGCATTCAAGATATAGTTATATTCATCTACTTAATTGAAATAATCAAAACATTTTCACTTCACTGATGAATTTTATATGAGTTTATTTGAATAAAAGACAGGAGAAAAATATTTAAAAAATCACCTAAAATTTATAACCCACAAAATTTTAAGGTTCATAAATTTAAATTCTTAAAGTAATTTGGAGAAAAATCTCTAACAGAAATGACATACTTGCTCAATAGCCTTTCCAAATCTGGTATTTTTTTAAAAAGGGTAACTGTAGCTTCAACTACTTCAGGAATCTGCACAAGATCATCAATAGCATCTAATCTATTAGAAATCATATCGGGATTACATAATGGTGAACAAAGCCAATTACGAAACATGCGTTTTCCTGAAAGAAAATTGAAAGGAATTAATAACAACAGAACTTTATGTTTCAACCACAAACAATAATCCAATTTGGACACATGACAAATTTTATTATGCTATTTCCCTCTAACTGGTTCTGCTAGGTCATTATACATATTATTACAAATCAGTACAAGAAAAATTTTTTATGAAGGTTAATCAACAAATTCATTTTTTCAAAATTCTATACATAAATAAAGTTGTAAAATTAACAATACATTACAATGAGAAATATTTACTTATCACATAAAATACAAATTAAAAGAGAAAACATAAACTGAGATTTTTTTTTTAAAGATCTCAATTTTGTTGGCTATCTAGACCTAATGGCAAGATAGCCCAACAATTGAGATCTTTATAAAAAAATCTCAGTTTATGTTTCTTTTAATTTGTATTTTTTTTTGCTTTTTTTACTTTATTTGTTATGCTTTATTTGTATGTTTTTTGCTTTGTTGAGTGCAATACACAGATAATGTTTTTGGAAATCCTATGAAAAAGTAATGTTTCTGAAACAAATGCCTAGTGTTTGCCTCAGTTTTAACTATGGTTATTGCTAGAAAATTTAATCAATGTCGATCAACATTTTCATACATGAATATTAAAAAATTGATAAATGTAAATCTTTTAATATATAACTTTTGGGTATGATAGCTATAAATATCAAAACACTTATTAAATCAATGCAATGCCACACATTAAAATCCCTTATTTATCCTTTAGTACTTTTATTTATTGTCACCTATATATGTATAAATAAAATAAATGTATTCTAGATAATTCTAAATTTCTTCTTTTCTTTTTTTGGAGTCGAAGGCAAGGTACTGTAAGTAAATGCTGGTCACGATCTTTACAAGTCTGTGTATTCCTAGTCTAATTGAAATACATCCAAACCAAAACAAATATTTTATGCATAAAAATTTAGCTGGTTAAAGTGACAGATGAGTCTAGATTCTAGAACCAAGCTTTTAATGATATAAAAATAAAACAATGAAGGCATTATCTCAATTATACTTTAGTAGAAAATAATTCAGAAAGATATATCAATTGTGATAAATCCAGATTGCTTAATGTAAATGACCACTACTTGTTTAAGTTAAAACAAATATCTTCACCTGAATTATATTAGGATTAAATTTATTAATGCTTAAAATGGTCAAGAACAGATTAAATTTTCTTTTCTAGCATATTTATTATAATATTATATTGGGCATTAATAAGTGACTGACACTTATAGAAAATAAAATATTACTTGTTATCAGACCACATAAAACTTAACATTTGTTTCAATTACATTATCATTTTACACATAAAAAAAAAACATTATACAAACAGACAAAATTATTTTATGGCTTCTAATAAGATGTTTTATATTTCACACAGATTAAACTAATACACTCTAAGCTTTAAATATTATTCTTTCTCAATTAAGTCGAGTGAACAACTTGTTTTTTAAAAACTTATATTCAAATAAATTCGGTACAAAATTTTTTTTAATATTAGAACAATTTTAATTATGTTCAGTAACAAATCATATCCTTTCTACAGAAGAAATTTAAAAAAATGTAAATTTCTAATCATTTCAAACCAATAGCAAAACTTTCATTATTAAATGAACATTACACACTAATTGATGATGAACCATAAAATGTATGCATTGAAAAATCTTTGATTAAAAAAGTACCACATATCCTTTTAGAAATAACAAACATTTTAAATCATGTTTTATTCAGCATCAATGTATGAGAAAACTCTGCTAGGTCCCAAAATTGTTGGACATTCAGAAAATATTCATTTGGTATTGTAACTCAGATTTTTATATCCTTTAAATTTTATTATAATAAATGTAATCATCCAATCCATTTTAAATTAAATTTGATATACTTTATTACTAATTACTCAGCTTTGTTGAACAGAACAAAATATTAAATCATATTTTAAAATCAAATAAATTGCACCATGAATTTACATAATGACAATTAATAAATTTAGGTTGAATATCTACTTAGTATATTAAAGTTCTACTACATATCAATTGGAATAAACTTCTACAGAAATTGTGAAAAAAGATTTTTTATCAATGGAATTGTGAATAATACACAGATTTTACAGGAATTTTTAGATACATAAAATTGAAACAGCCGTATTACACCTGAAAAATTATGATGCTTATTTTATATATTTAATATAAAATATAATTTATTAAAAACGTGATTCACTAAAGCTCTTTTTTTTTTTAAACAAATAATTATTAGAATAATTTTTATAAGTAACGGCAAAAATACTGCATAGATATTAATAAGAAATATGTCAGAAAATGGTAATTTTGCCAAATACAGATTTATATCTCTAATAAAGCAAAAAGTTTGAATGACAATCTCAAAAATGTTTACCAAAACTTGTAGAGCAATAATCCATGGTTCCCAATAAAGTTCCTTCAGAATTGTCTGATGATAGTAAAGGTACAATTTCTAAATTTTGCAAAGTCACACCATCAAGAACCTACAGCATGTATACATAAAAGACATTTTATATAAGTGCTCAATTCTAACAGTCTATAAAGCATACTTATCTAAAAAATAGTTTTGATGAATTTTGATAATCAGCAGTACCACCCTCAGACAATTATATTGCATGACTATATGCATGGTTTCCTCAATCTTTTGTTGTACTTTTCTTTTCTAGAAATATTTTGAACCACATCAGAATTTCAGAATTGACATAATTCAAAGCAGTCCATATTTTTAATGCTTTATTGAGCACAAACTAAGTAAGTCGCATTAATACTCCTTAGCTTTATTCCTTTATCCTAATTGCTCAATTTGAAGAGTTTAGCTTTTATTTTAAAGTATTGAATGTATTTTTATTGATGCTGTTTTATGTCGCAAAATGGATAAATGGTAATAACAATAAGAATAAATAAATTTAAAAAAAAAGGTTCATTTCAGAGAGCTGCAAAAAGCATTGAAATTGAACTCACTGAATATGAAAACATTTTTTTTAAAGAAACTAAATCAAAATGCACATAATTAATTATCAATTACACTAAACTAACTAAATCAAATATCCATTATATTGAATTAGAAAATTAATTTTTTTGCAAATGGAAAAAAAAAAAAAAAAAATGAGGGGGAAGTTATTTGTAAATAAAAAGAAAAAAAGAAAAGAAAACATAAGAATAATAATAACATAACATAAGAATAATAAGAAAAATAATAACATAAGAATAAACATAAGAAAAAAAAAATTCTTTTGATCAATGATTTATAATGAAAATATTTTATAAACTTGAGAAATCTTACTTTTTAAAATTCAATATCCATGCTTAACTTCTGTAAGGAGTTTCTAAATTATATTAAAGTGAACTGATAGACAATTATCAGAAAATAATTAAAGAATATTCAATATGCACGAAAAGATGAATTACATATAAAATTACTTGCCATGTGCTTGTTGAAGTCACTAGAGCTTTTGACTAATTCCTTTTGTACTTCATCTAAAGGTATATACTCTTCAAACAATTTCATGCTTAGAAGACAATCTTCAATGCAACACTGCTTTAAATACCTAATAAGGGATAATTTTCTTAAATGTAAAAAATGTTAAACTAGTTTATTAAGTTTTCACATTTGAATAAAAATTCTACAGAATAGAATACAGGGCAAAAAAGGAATGTTGAAATAACATGCTAACAGTATAATCTAATAAAGTGTTTTTCAAACTTTTATATATCACTTCCATTAATTAACAAGAGAAAATATTGTAATGTTTCCTCCCATCAACTTTTTCCTTACTTGAACTAAATGGTATTAAAACTTAAATATCTTATTTCCTAATATAGGAATAAAATGTATTTTTAATTAATGCATCCATAATATTATGCTGTAAAATATTCGTTTTATTTCTAGCAATTGATTATTATGTGTAATAACTATGGTGCAATTTATCATGTAACATTATTAAAAATATGTTATTCCAAAAAACAAGTTATTTATTTAAACAATAATTAATATTTAAAAGGTCTTCAAATAATTTAATTTTTAAAAATACACTTATCAAATAGCACCAATTTTTTTTTTTTTCATTGCAGAAATTTATACATAGCAGGTGTCGCAAATACATACATATATCAATATCAAATCAAATGTTTTATATTCCATTTTAAATTGATTATGGTCTTTTAGTAAAGAAAATTTGCAGATCTAAAATTCTTTTCAGTTTGCAATGATTTGCATATGTCACGTATACATGAAGCAAGTTCTTGATGTTAAGAATTTAAATAGATTAAGAATAAAACTTTTATTTGTTAATTTGCTTAATTACATTTGTATCAACAAATGTATAATTATATGTTCATACAATCTATACATTTTAATGAAATTAAAAGATAAGGTGATGCTTAAAATATGACATAGAATAAAAGTCAAGATTGAACAAAGTTGGAAGCTAAAAAATAGCTTAATGACAGTTCAGACAGTGAAAAATAGAATTTTTGAATATTTGTTTGAGGATTTCAATATCAATGTGATCACTTAATTCATTAGCAATATTAATAAATAACCAATTATTAACGATGCAACCATTATTGATTCAATCTTTTCAAAAGTATATTTTAAGGATAAGTTGGGTTTGAGAAAGTGAAGTTAAATGTCACTTGATAGCATAAAATAAATTTTGCCGAAAAAATAATTGATAAATATTATTTACACGATAAATTAAAATTTTAATTTGAATCTACATTTTTAATATTTTCTTTAATGTAGAGACTTTTTATACCTATGATAGGCAACAGCCGCATATGACTCTTTTTCTGTGTTTAAATGCAGCTCAAATACAGTGTATTGCCACAAAAAGAAATTAATGAAGAGCAGAAAACGAATTTTTAAACTAGATTTAAAGATCTGAGTAATTTCAAATCTACACATGCAGTTTTAGTTAATCCATTTGCAACTGATATTATTCAAATATAATCAGTAGAAATAAATGCTCTAGAAATGAAGAAGGATTATTACAAATGCAGCACAAATTTCAATCCCTGACAGAGTTTTGGAAATTAGTGTCAGAAACAAAGTACTCAACTGTTTTAAAAAAATAATCAATTTTTTTTTCCTTTATATTTATTTTATAAAATTTTTTCCTGCATTTTTAAATTCATAATTCTACTTGATTTTTAATAAAGTTAAATATTAATTATTTAATTAATTTATTAACATACAACATGGCTTCCAAAAGAAATATGGATCATGTGGCTCCAATTTACCTAATCTCTGCCCACCTACATCCATACAAATCATTTCAATTAACCTTTCTATATGCATTTTTAATTATTTTGAAACTGATGAAATTTAAGAACTAGATGGAAAAAAATTCTGTAACTTTTTTCTGATTTTTTTCACTGATTAAAGGTATTTAAATTTTTGCAATAAATGTGCCATTTCACTGTATGAAAATTGCTGTAACATATTTTCAATGTTTCTAATTTCAAATAAATAGCTAAAAAAACATGATAATAATTTAATAAAACAACAAAGTTTGCATATATCAACCGAAATATTTGAAAGCAATATATAAAAATATAGGATTTTATACAAAATAACACAGACATACCATAAGCATGCACCAAGAGATCTAAAAGCAAGTTCATAATCTTTTAAAGGTGTTTCCATTAATCTATCATCTAGGGAAAAAGTTCAAATTTAATACAACAAATTATACAAAAATGTAAATGAAAAGAATAAGAAACAAAGAATTTAACACACAAAATATAATTTTTTACTGTATACTTGACATGCAATTTCATGTAAGAAAGAAAAACAATAATTGGTAATAAATGACTTAAGATTTACCAAACATTCCTGTTACTTTTTTTTATAAGAAAATATCATTATTCTCATAAAAAGTAACAGGGAACAAAGTTCCATGCAGCAATCAAATTTAATATATGAAAGCAAAAAATTTTTAATTGTAATACAAATCATGGAAAAAAATTATTTAAAAAAGAATAAGATTTAAAGCTAGCAATTAAAAAATAATAATAATAAAGTTGTGAGGCATGAAAAACATTCAACAACAGCAAATTATATTCTAAATGAATACATGTTTTTAATTCAAAGATTAAGTTTGTAAAAAGAATTTTTATTGATATAAAAAATAGTAATATAAAATACTACTAAACATTTTTATATTGTAATATAAATAAATATATCTTGAGGTTGAGAAAAGCTGGCAAACATTTCAAGAAAATACTAAGTAATTTTGATTATATTTACAAGTACTTATGAGAAAAAAATGAAGCAAAATCAGTTTTCAAGTGAAAAACATCTATTATAAATGGTTTTCTGTTTCTGATTTCATCTTATGTTGCTATAAACTTTTAATCTAAGAAAAAACACATAATTAACTATATATTTTAAATACAATTAAAATTTTTTTACAGGTAGTCAACTCAATTCCAACTTAAACATAATTTCTTTCTTTTTTTTTTTTTGAAATACTAAAATCCTCCAACTTATTCGTTCATTCAAAATATCAAACATTAATATTCAATATTTCATTGACTGCTTAAATTGTATTGATTATTTGTAGTAAGTATTTATTTCCATGTTTAATATACCTAAATTTTGGTTCAGCATATCTAAAATAAAATAAAAAATTTTAAATTTAACCTTTTCTTTGTCTGTTTACTTAATGCAAAGCATATTTAAGTTCATTTTAATTTATTTTAAAAAAATAACTGTTATTGTGTTACCAGGATCCAACATTTTCTTCAATGTTTCTGGATACTCTAATGAATTATCTTCTTTGGAAAAGATTTTGCTGTCCTCCAAAAATTTCATAACTTTAGTTGGCTGCCAGAATTGAGAACTTAATGCCTCTTTACTAGCGCCAGTTAAATGATGATTCAATAACTGTAAGGTCTTTTTGGTAATTGACATTTTATCATAAAGGATCTGAAAATAAAATTATTTTGATTACATAATACTATTTAAAAGTAATTCACTAAGTTGGAAAAAAAGTTTTCAAACATTTATTTGAGCACTTTTAAAAATAAATTATAATTTGGAATAATTTGCAGATATATAAAAGAATTTTTAGCAGTATTTCTAACACAATATGAAACTTGCAACTTCAAGATTTAGCAAGAAGAGTTTTTGCTATCCACAATCTATTCATGTTTTATACAATAAAATTAATTCTCGTTTTTATATTTGTAATGAACTTTTCTGGAAGTAAAATCATTTTTTTTTTTTCACTAAGCAGAAATGATATGAAATTCATACTGTTAAATCTTGGCACTTAAATATGGCAAAATAAATTTTGATATTTAAAAATGATATACATATGATAAAGCTTTATCCACAACATTTATTTCCTTATTTTTAATTTCTTAAATCAATTTTATAGCATTAACATCTAGCTGTTTTGAACGAATTGGTTGGAAATCACATAACCCATGACTAAAGCCCTACTAAAATTAAAATTCTTTACTAGAGCAACTTACTGAGCTTTTAAATATCTAAACTTAAAAATATCTAAATTATTTTTAACACTTTATTCATATGTAAAAAAGTTATTTATAGATAATGCAAGCATTTAGAAAAAAATGTACGTTATTGAATATATATCATAAAAAAAAAAAAAAAAAAAAAATGAGCCATGTCATATCATTTTTTAAATTTTTGTTCTGTTTGTTTTCCTTCTAAGTATTAAAAGAAAGCTTTCATTAAAAAAATATATATAAATATTCATTATAATCAAAATCCTATTTTGCTAAAATGAGATGGAGGGGGGGGGAGAGAGAGAGAGAGAGGGAGCGAATTCTAGAGTTCTAGAATTCGGAGGGGTAGGGAGGAGATTCTAAAATTCATTTAATAAAAGAAAGTTTTACACTATCAACCTTACTGGTATTCACCTATCAAAAACTGTAAGGATATGATTTAAAAAGCCTATATACACTTAAAGATATACTATACAAGACAATAGCCAAGTCAGTTACAGAATACCTACTTGAGTTTAAGAAACATTAAATATCACCAAAAGGAATTTAAAACAAATACTTTATTGGGATTACAATATAATTTAGACTACTATATTAGTAAGTCTAATATATAATTATAGGTTATCTATTTAATTCAAAGTGAAGCTATATTGGAATACTAATATTTTAAAAAAAAATATTTATTGAAAAATATTTTTGCAATTCTCATAGAATGCAATTTGTTTTATCTATCAGCATAAATGTCAAACAAAAGAAAAATATGAGTCAAAATTTAAATATGAAATACAAGTGTTTTTACAAAGAAAAACTTTCTAAAATTCAAATTCCGGAGGAATACAATGAGTAAAACTATTCCTTTTTTAAAAATTAATACTTATCTTTAGAAATATATTCACTTACTTCAACAGGAGGATATAATGCAACCAAAGTTAATAGTTTGGATCCGTGTCTGTCATCTATAAATTGTCCAAGCTGTCAAAAATATTTAAAATATAAAAAAATTCAACTGGTAAATCACTGCAATACATTTTTATTTTTATTTTAAAGTACTGAATAAATTTAGCTTTCATATTGTCTGACTGATTTCCATAATAGCTTATATCATACTAGATATTACTTGTAAAAGTATATATATAGTTAGTATTTTAAATTTAGTAACAAGCAATCCATCACACAAGTTAATGCACTCAAGTTTTTCTGATTTAGAATTATTTCCAGGAATTGGGATCTTGTTTTAGAGCCAAGCTAACATAAATCTACATATAAATGGATATTAATTTCTACTTTCATGCCCAAATTATGGAATGCAACTATTATAAAACAATATTAAAGTTGATAATGAATATAATTTCTATTAAGAAAGTACAAATAAATTTATAAAATATCAAGACAATATTATTATATCTTTTTAAATTTTACTTTTAAACAAAGTCAACTTGTGAAAAATATACGTTTTTAATATCATCAAATATAATATCTTTATTATCCTACAATATATAGTTAAATCCCAATTGTTTTTTGAAATATTCATTATTCTTTTATTTTTAAATACCATAATATTTTTATGTACAATATCATACATGAAAATAAAAACTATAACTTACTGTAAACTTTCCTATAGAAGTATCAATGAAGCAAATGCCATACTTTGAAGAACTTGCAGCTTCTTCAATGTGCTAAAATTATTTAATTCAGCATAAATTAAAATAAAGCATTACTATAAGTGTGCACATACAGCAGCAGCAATGAGAAGCAGCTAAAAAGTTTACAGTATTATGAAGCATCTAAGTGACAGTCTATTTTTTTTTTTAAAGCCTACTTCCTTTCCTTTTTTAATCAAATTAACTTTTTAAATTCTTACATTTTTCTTTCTTTGATCGACCAGTCAGTTTTAAAAAATGCTTTGCACAAAGCATTAAATTAAATATTTTTTTTAAAAATTACAATAAAGTTTGTATTTAATCTTAAAATACCAACTAAGAACTTCTTGGTAGATTATATAAATACATAAAGATAAATGTTACATGATCATGTAAAAATCCTGTTTATTTCTTTGATTTTTGTTCATTAATTAAACATATTTTTAATCATAATGAAATTGAAAAGTTCAAGCTGCATTTTAAAATTTATTAAAATTACAAGATAATTGAGTTGCACAAAATAAATAATAATAATAATGTTGTTTTTTGTTGTTAATATTGAAATTGCAATATAATAAAGGAACATTGTGTAAACCAGAATAGTAAGGAACATTATTTATTCAATATATTTTAAATTCTTTAACAATTCTCGAAAGCAGGAACTAGATTTAATAAATAAATTGTTTTATCAATTATATTCATGGATAAGAATTATAAAATAATATTGGTTTTAATAAATAATCAATTTCTATTTGTATTTTACCTTGTTATTTGATGCAAAAAAAAAAAAAAATAATAATAATAAAATTACATAATATTTCCAAAATTACCCAAAACATCATGTATAGATTTTCTTTTTACTTAAAAATAATCAAGAAATATCCTATCCAATATAACAGTCTATCCTACACAAGAAATATCAAACCTCATATGTTTTTGAAGAAAACAAGTGGGGATATAATTGTCCACCACAATCTTCAATTTTTTCTTGTGATAATAGTACATAGATTTACATTTATATTCAATCACATTCTCTTTAGAAGTACACTATAGAAAAAAATAAATAATATTCAATACCATCTGTTTCTTCACTAATCTTGTTTAAAAGTGTTTTCTGTAATTTTCATGTTTACTTTCAACAAATAAAGTTACTTATCATTAGTAATTTAACTAATTTTTAAAATCAGCTTTTAAATAAAATTAAATGATTTCATTATAAATAGAAGTATTTAACTTATTTCAGGTATAATAAAAACCAGCACATGTTTAGATAAGAGTAATGGTAAAAAAATATAACAAAAAATTTTGAGTTTTTCTTAGAAAGTAATGACAAAAAACTCAATCTATGTTAAATGATAACAAATTATTGCTCACCTCTTCACATATAGCAAACAAAAAATTGTTACTAATGCCCATGCTTTCATCTTGGTAAGTAAGAGTCCTGGTACCTTTTGAAGTGATTTGGCAAATTTCCCGTGCCACCACTTTGTCATATTTAGTGGAATAACGCACTAGAATGGAAACAATTTGCTAAAAAAACTTCATGCATAATTTATTCAACTATTCTACATATTAAAAAAAAAAAAAAAAAAAAATGACAATATACATGATATGTAATATTTAAAATTCATTTATCAAATAACTTTCAGACATGAAAAGCAGTTGCTTTTCAAAGTAACCCAAATGTCAATTAATAGAGTAACAAAATGATATAAACTGTAACAATCTTAAACTGAATAGAACTATTACAGAAACAGTTAGTATAGTAATTGGACAATAAAGGTCTGAAAGACAGTCACTTGATCCAACAAATCATGTTTTTGGTTCACCATGATGAATTATAAGATAATTGCTAGAATTTTAAAGAATCATTTCATAAAGAAACCTTTTTTATTGATGAAAATTTAATACATGCATGCATTTTCCTTGGAATCATGAAAGGTATATGAATGGAAATCTATATAAATCTTACTTTTTTTACATCTTTCTTCCATCATTTGAGGTGTTTCAGTTTGCTCAACTCTTGCAACCTTATAGCCTTTTTCAATCAAACATTCTGAATACCTGCCAAATGCTATTTCTGGAAAACCTGAATGTGCAAAGTCACCCTATTTAAGTAAATAAAACAAATATAAAGATCAAATTTGAAACTGATTCAAAATACAATTCTTTTAAGAAAGAGAAGAAACCAATTTATTATTTAACTATTTAAATAATATAAGTTAAAAAGTAAAAATATTATAGACCATGCCTTTATCTTACCTTCATGTAAATTAAACCTAATTCCTTCACACCAATTGCAGCATCCATATGATAAAGTTCATAAAATTTTCAACCTAAAATGTGGGCTCAATTAACTATAGAGAATAATATCAATATATTAAGTTCAGATATATCCAACAAAGTAATAAACTTTAAGTTAAACATATCATATGAGATAAATGTTACATCAGAATAAATATCTCAATAAAAGTCATTAATTACCTTGAAAAACAAGACAGTATCAAAATTTTCAGTTTTTAAATCCCACCATTGCTTCATCGCCTAGAAAATTTACTATATTTAAATCAACAAATAATAAATAAATATAATGTAAATGTATATAAAAAGTAAACTATTTACATGAATAAATAATATAAGCATATGATATCTTACTTTAAAAATATTTTGAAACTACCATCTCATTAAAATATTGTAGTACAATATTACATGACATGGATGTCAAGTGGTAAAATATAATCCTGAATTACAAACCCATGTATAAATATTCCCAAATAATAATTAGGTTCATGAAGAGAATATATAATATTTTTATATTGTATATTCTGTTTATAAAATCAAAAAATCATTGTCTTGAATCAAACATGAAATATAATTATCAATGATAAGACTATAAGTGCTCATTAATTGAGAAAATGAATTTCTAAAAACTAAAAAAATATTTCACTTTACATATACCTTAAAAAATTTATGTAAGGGAAAAAAAAAGAAGCAAAAATGTTGAAATTAATGACTATGTTTATGGATACATTTGAACAAAATTATTATCATAATAATTTATTTTGTTTGATGGATTGAAAATAATGCATAAATAAGCTGCGCACAGAAAAGTTATTTTTCTTGTATTATTTTTAATTCAATTATTCATAATAGCATAAAAATTTTTAGAGCTATAATGTAGTGTCTATTTTAATTATAGCATACTCACAGGAGTAAGAGTTTTCTTGAAGTCTTGAGGAACATGCAAGGTTCTTGGATTGTAATTAGGATCGAATGACGGTCGAAAATTCTTATCCCTGAGAAAAAAATATACTTAATAAAACAAAATTTTATTCATTCATTTATTTATTTCATATAAATTTATTTTCAATAATACTGTTTGATTCAAACACAATAATAAAACTGAAAGGGAAACAAAAACATTAAATAAAAAAAAAAAAAGTATTTAGTAACACATTTCTACTTGAAATTATACGCAATTCAAGATATACAGAGAGACAAGATTTCAGATATGCATATGCAATAGATGTATCTTAAACAAAACCTTCTTTTATTACTTTAAAAGTATCTAAAATATTTTTAGTATAAGTTTATTAAAAAAATTATTATACCAGTTTTAAAAATTAATTGCATTGTTCTAGACATATACCCATTCTGTTTCAATGAATTAATAGCATGGACAAAAGTAAATTTAGACAAGATGACTTGTTTCCATATAGAACTTAATCAGGATTTGTGTTTATGGCACCACAGTGTTTTATTTTTATTATTACAATTTGCATCATTTTACTAGTAAACTGGAATGAATGAATTATTATGTAATTCCCTGTATGATTAATAAATGATACAGTTAAAAAAGATTAAAACAAAAACCATTACACATGAGATGAATTTGCATCCGAATTTAGTCTTTTTCTAACCACATAACAATACAAAATAATTGTAGACCAAAACTTTTATAATAATGTTTTCAGTAATTAATTAATTATTTTAATTAATTTTATAAGATAAGCAAAATATGAAAATCATAAAATGAAGCTGTATCAAACCTTATATGTTCTTTTCTTAGCCAAACCAGTCTTTCATGAAAATATTCTTTGAAGTCAGCATCTAATCCTTTACTTTCTTCTGATTTCTGAAATAATGAAAAAAATGTTGGTATACAAAACAGCAAATCCCTATCATCACATATACATAACGCCATACAATTTCTTCCTATTCTGTTAAGTTTAAAGAAGTCATCAAACAAACAACATTTAACTCATATAATTTAACATGAAAATTCCTAAAATTTTTGTTAAAGAAATACACATAATATCAATATTTTCTTTTAGAGAACCAAAAATTATTTTACGCATACATAAATTTCAAGAAAATTTAATGTTGGAATAAACAGTAAATAGAAGTAAACCTTTGAAACTGAGTGCTACTTTTTAGAATTACGACCTGAAGTTGGTTTCTGCTTTGGTGAATTTGTAGAAAATGAAGTGTTTCGTCTTGCATTTATTGGAGATGACTTTGGATTACTGAATTTCAGAAAAGGCGATGGTGTATTTCCTTTTCCAG
This sequence comes from Caerostris extrusa, assembly GCA_021605095.1. Lineage (NCBI taxonomy): Eukaryota > Metazoa > Arthropoda > Arachnida > Araneae > Araneidae > Caerostris > Caerostris extrusa. The sequence goes on along the minus strand of BPLR01005493.1, from coordinate 13,167 downwards.
TTTTTTTCTTCTTAAAAAGAAAAAAGTTATAAATTAAAAACAGTAATAGTGCTTTTAGATTATTACAGTTAAATTACTATTGATAATTTGTTTTTTAAAAAAGTAATTCTGAAATATATTCTATAACATATTAAAAATTCTTTAGATGAATTGTTTCTATGAACAACAAAAAAAAAAAAAAAAAAAAAAAAGAACTTTTGTTGCAATTTTGACTTCACAAATAAATTAAAAAGTATTACATTATATTTGCTATGCAGCTACATATTAAACATTAGAGATTTACAAGTTTAGATGTGTCTTCACAATGATACAAATTATGACATTATTACATTTGGAAAATTAATGTTTCCGAAATTTCTTTTTTCTAAGCAGCATGTTGTATTATGGAATTTTAATAACCATGGTTCTAGTTTTGTTGATTTGGGGGCCTGAATGGCCGAGTAGCTAGCGCCCTGTACCACAGGTTTCGGATTCGAGTCCCGGCGGTGCCACGGATGTTTGTAGTGGTTCGGAATCCACTTTAAAATGTAGGTCCCGGTCTAATATTATCGTAGAGCGTTAAGGGGGCATTGTTACTCCGAGTCCGTGGCTTATCTTCAAGTTACACGTGCACCCTGGGTAATGCAAAGTGAGTACGTCTGTGCAGCGCTTGCCTTAAGGCATCCAAGACCAAGCTATCTAAAGTGTTTACCAGCTGCATTAGAAAGAAAAAGTTTTGTTGATTTATTAATGCATTTGATGAATATATCTAAAATTTGCATTCTTAAAAAATTCTCTTGATTATGAAAACTAAAAGTACATATATTTTAAATAATTTGTATTTTTACTAGGAACTTCACAAATATTTATTCAAACATTTATGAAAGAGTTAAAAATTAACAATATCTTTTACATAATTTATGCTTATATTTGTATCACAATGAAAATTTTCATACAAACATTCTAAAAAAATATTGTTTAAAGCACATGTAACTGCAAAAGACACTCATAGCAAAAGACATGTTGAAAATTAAAATTATTTTTTAAGCTACAAATATGATGCTATGCCAAATGAAATTTTAAAACTTAACTTTTTAGTTTTTTAAATGTTCTACCTAATTGGTTAGGTAATTACAAGACTTGCTGCCTCTGCAGTTGAAACTAGTTTAATATTAATTAATGCTCATAGTCTTAAGAACCATTCAATAGGATACTGATGACTTGCAGTCAATTAGATTATTGTTACTTATTTTTGATAAAATGTTCAGTTGGGTGTAATAATTACTAATTAAATTAAAATTAGAAATATCAAGAATATCTTGAAAATCCTTAGAGTATCTTTATAAATTAACATTAATCACATAGATATAACTAAGACAATTTTCATACAAATTATTTGATGTTATTTAAAGTTTTACTGAAGAACATGGAACTTTAGCATGACATTATCATTAAATAAAAGAAAAGATAATAATTGTCATCTCCTGCAAATAAGTTTTATTATTAGAAAATATTTTTTCATATCAAAATTTCATATTTTTTTGCCATCCAAAAATAATAAATGTAATAATTATTACAGAAAACAAATCTATAAGCTCACAGCGACATTTATAGACAAATTATATTAAGATGGTACAGCGTTGAAAAAATGAGCAAAAAGTATTAAAATAAAAATATGTAATACTTTTTAGAATTAATTTAATTAAAAAAAAAAAAATACATAGATTAACAATCTTTAAAAAAAAATTAATTAATTGTAGAAGCATTTTAATTTTATTGCAAATGACAAAATATGATAATCAGAAAATAACTTTTTAAAAGTTTCATTTAAAAATACCAATTAAAAATTCTTTAAAAGTTATGTTTAAATGTTTTGTTCATGCTAGACAGGGACAAATATTGAGTAATATTACATGCAACAGCTGATTTAAACATGATATTTGTATACCTTTTTCTCAGGACTTTCAGTTTCAGAAAATTTATTACTTGATATTGAGTTGTCACTACTCTCTCCATCTTTTTCTGGTTTATATTCATCTGAATCTTCCGATTCTGATGCAATAACTATACGCCGTCTCTTTACTTGCTTTCTTGGAGGTGATTCCTCTTCCTAAACATGGAAACAATTTTTTTATATCACAGGAAAACACAAAGATTAACACATCTAATAAAAGGAGTTATAAATATGATGAAAGTCTTAATTAAATTGCAGGTCAACTTTCTATTAATAAAACATCATAAATCGAAAATGGATGGTGGTATAATCCTAGATATAAAATCTTGTATTATGTTTGACTAAACAATTTACATTTTAAGTGTTTCAAAGATGTTAAAAGAAAGAGAAGGCATTTGAAAATTTCTATTTCATTTAATTGGATGACATATTGTCACTTACATAGTTTCTAGTTTCGATAATTTTAAAAAATCATTTAATGTATTTTTATTGAAAAACATGAATTTGAATCAAATAATTAATGCTATATTTTTATGCAGCAACAGATTGTTTGTAATACAAAGTCAAGAACATGACAATTTAAGTTCTCAAATCTGTCAATTACAATAAAAATAGGCATTTCTGTACTATACAATATGCATCAAATTTTCTCTTTCTTATAAAAATCTTTATTTAAAACATTATCTTTCTGTTCACACAAGAGGTTAAATTTCTTCACTCATATAAACTATATGTCCTAGTCATTATTAAATTCCTACAGCAACCACAAGTTAGTAATAAAACATCTCTTCGGGTTGCATTGATCTAATATTTTGCATACAAGTCCACAACAATTGATTCTACATGATTATCATGGATTTACATATTATATATTTATGTTATTAGTTGAAATTATTTTGGTATCCTTTGCATTTTATTATATATATATATATATATATAAGTGATATGCATGGTAAAAAATAATTTAGATGTTTAACTACTGAGGGAGAAAATATTTAAAATTTATCATTAACATATATTTTTTGAGGATAAGAACAACAGAAATATACTCATGAATACAAGTGAGTTTTTTTTATTTATACTAAAATTTGAAAATTAATAAAACAATCAATATTAAGACACATAATATATATATTTTTTGTTCTAATGCAGCTGGCAAATACTTAGACAGCCATACAAAAACATTAAATATAATAATAAAATTTCTACCTTTCTTTCTTCCTCCTCAGAATCCTGATGACCTGTAATATAAAATATTTCTTTTTTTTTTTTAATGAAATGAATGAGCTATAGACATCAAAATATTTATCCAAAACTACTAAATATTACAAACTCTGTATATTTAACAGAATGTATTGCATGAATACAAATATTTATGACAAACATGATTGATGTAGACAAAATTAAAAAATAGACTTGTAAACAAAAAATTAAAAATAGATGTTTGTGTTAAAAATACTTAGTACTCTAAATGACTTTAAATATTATGATGGCTTTGGAGTAAAAATCAATTCTATTTCGAAAAATAACATAAGTCACTTTTAAAAGCTTAAGTCAAGATTAAACAAAATTTACATCTTCATATTATATCAATAACTTTATTTAGATTTATGACTGATTAACTGAAAATACACAAAAATTCAAATGAAGAGACATTACAAACAAAATATACTCAATGCATAAAGGTACATCTTAATATGTCATATTTCTAAAATTTAAAATCACATAAAATAATGAAGCAAAAACAAACACTTTTTGTACTAGAAGTAATGCTAGAAATACAATTAGGTATGACACTTTCTTGTATGTAAAAGTAATATCTTACAATAATTGTAAATAAGTTTGGTTTATTCGGCAATGTGCTTCATAGTCCAAGAGAAAAACATTAATTTTCATATGAATCTCACTGCCTTCTGCTTTAAAAATCACCTGCATTTAGTTCAATATCTTTCATTAAAAAAAAAATCTTTTTTATATTCAAGCAATGTCAATATGCATTACATTTACTCAAGTACTATACATACCCTGACTTTGTTTTTTCTCTCTGGATCTAGAAAATACTTCCATTCGATTGAAATCTTGAAGATTTAGGGGTTTGAGAATTTTCTAATTTTTCTGAAGATTTTAGAGACTTGGAGTTTTTTTCATTACAGGATGAAGTAATAGCAGTTCTCTTTACAGAATTACTAGATTTTGGCTGAGATGATACAGATGCAGGAGTACTTTTACATGATTTTCGTATGGTATCGGATGTATCTATTTCACCATTAGGAAATTTAGTCGCAGGGCTTTTCTTAAAAAAATCAAATAAAGATTTTTGTTTACTCATAATGAAAATAATATTTTTATTACCTTACAGATTACAAAACTTTCTAGAAGAGAAACAGTGAAAAGCGCGAAGTTGATGTCTTTGCCAGGATTCGACAGATAAATATAATATAAAAAAAAGTTTTAATCACTACTACTTTTGAGCACTAGAGTTTTATTTTTCTATGATGCAATTAATGAGTATGATATTAGATACATATACATGTAGAAAAATGATTATTTATTATCGATTCTAAAAAATGATAAAAAATGATGTAGAAAATGATTATTTATTATCGATTTTGAGGGTTGTAAATCTTTACCCTCGTTTTCGAAATATCTCAGAAACTGTTGACTTAAGCAATTTTTTTTTTACTATTGATGTTTTAAACAGGATTAAATTTCTACAGTTTTTCTTATTACAACATTTTTACCGTGCAAATAGTAAGTGCGCTACAGCTTCTTTGAAAATTGACATTTTTTTTTTTTCCTCAATTTCAATTTCATAAATATATATATATATATATATATATATATATATATAAATGCATTAACTTCTTATTCTGAATAAATAATGCCGATTAATCTTTTAAAGTTTGACTAAAAATCTTTATTTTCAGAAGATTTGCTTTTTCCCGTCCTTCCTACTCCACTCCTCTTCCCGTTCCTTTCCTCCACTCATAACTCTCGTTTGAAAATCGCAATTGTTTTATGCAGTGGATTAATCGCAGTTGCAGTAGACAACTCGATCTGACTCCAATGAATACATCAAAACAAAGATTTCTTGGTTCACTTTTTTTTTTTATTATGTTTGTAGTGAAGTTCGGAATCCACTTTTAAAACTGTAGGTCCCGGTCTAACACGATAAATATTTCGTCATGGAATAAAAAAAACTAAAATATTGCAAATTTCAAATCTCAGAAATAAGTAAAATCCAAAAATGTTTTCCTATATTGGAAAAAAAGAAAAAAGGAATCTTATTTTTATTTCAGAACAGATAAATTAGGACAGTCACATTAAAAAAATAAGGACTTTCATAGATACGAAAATTAAATCTAAAATCACGTAAAATTTCTTCACAACGGAATTAATACACTGTTCAATAGCATTATATACATATTTTATTTTAGGTAGGCCACAGCCGTAATTGATGTTATGCAATCGGCAGCGAAAAAGTTATTTGATTACAACACAATCGGGCGTCAGTGCCCTTTGCTTAGGGAGCTCTTGAGAAAGGAACAAATTTAGCGATTATTTTTTATTGAATTTTTTTATTTTAAAAAAAGGAATTTCGCTAACGATATTCATATTTTCAGTTTTAAGATTCATAAATTATTTAACTAATTAGAAATAAAGATGATTTCTGACATAAAAAATGATACCTGTGAATGGAACGATGCCTGTTAAGATTATGTCAACCCTACTTCCAGATGGCACCCCTAGACAGAAAGGCTTCTGGGAGAAACTAAGAGTTACCAGATTTGCTTATTAACTCAAAGGGCATGAGACCACCGCTATGTTTCAACATTTTACAATGAAGAGAGCTAGTGGCCGCTACGCGGCCAAGGATCTTCGTAATAATCTACAATAAGAGTTACCAGAAAGTATGACGGATAAAGTTAGTATACACGAGAGTGTTTTGATACCAGTAGAATCATGCAATAGGATGTTCTAGAAGAATATAAGTTATAAAAAGGCGAAAGGTCGTGAAAGCAGTGTGTATTCTTATCAAGAGAGTAGAATAGCGAATACTTTTGAGATCCAGTGATTTTAGGTAGCGATATACCTGCTTGTTTGATTTATATAGCAGTGATTCCCAAACTGTTTTGATCACGTAAACCCTATGACGAAAATAATTAAAAATTCTGTCCCATATAAATACAATGTGTATAATTTTTCAAATATGTCTATACACATAAACCACTTCCCGAATGATTAAATGAAGCAAGATTCTTCTAAATAATACAGTTTAATTATACGTTAACGATTAAATATAGACATTTCAGCCAGATGCCATTCATCCACAATAACGATTATTTCCGTTGGCAACATAAGAAGATGCCAATATATATATATATGTATATACATTATATACACGGTCGTTATGCTATCCATAGTTAAAAAAATTAGTAAGTAAATAGAAATTCCCATATATATATATACACTGAAGTGACAAAAGTCATGGGATAGCAATATGTAAATTTTCAGAAGGCAGTAGCATCGCGTAGAACAGGTATAAATGCGCAGTGCTTTCGCAGAGCTTTCATTTCTGTTCAAGTTATTCATGTGAAGAGGTTTTGTCGTGATGATGACCGCACGACGGGAATTAACAGACTTTGAACGCGGAATGTTAGTTAGAGCTAGACGCATGGGTCATGCCATTTCGGAAATCGTTAGGAATTCAACATTCCCAGATCCACTGTGTCAAGAGTGTGCCGAGAGTATGAAATTTCAGGCATAACATCCCACCATGGACAGCACAGTGGTCGACCGCCTGCACTTAACGATCGAGACCGGCGACGTCTGCAAAGAGTCGTAAATTCTAAAAGACCAGCAACACTGCATCAAATAATCGCAGAAATCAATGTGGGACGTACAAGGGACTTGTCTCTTAGAACTGTGCGGAGAAATTTGGCTTTCTTGGGCTATTCCAGCAGAAGACCGACTCGAGTGCCTTTACTGACAGAACGACATCGCTTGCAGAGACTCGTGGGCACGCGATATCGGTTGGTCCCTAGATGAATGGAAAACCGTGGCCTGATCCGATGAGTCACGATTTCAGTTGGTAAGAGCTGATGGTAGGGTTCGAGTGTGGCGCAGACCCCACGAAGCCATGGACCCAAACTGTCAGCAAGGCACTGTTCAAGCTGGTGGTGGCTCCGTAATGGTGTGGGCTGTTTTTTCATGGCATGGACTTGGTCCTCTGGTGCGACTGGACCGAACATTGTCTGGAAATGCTTATGTTCAGCTACTTGGAGATCACTTGCAGCCATTCATGGACTTCATGTACCCAAACAACGATGGGATTTTATGGATGACAATGCGCCATGTCACCGGGCCACAACTGTTCGCGATTGGTTTGAAGAAGATTCTGGACAATTCCAACGAATGATCTGGCCACCTAGATCGCCCGACATGAATCCCATCGAGCATTTATGGGACATCATCGAGGGTCTGTTCGTGCCCAAAATCCTGCATCATCAACGCTTTCACAATTATGGACGTCTATCGAGACAGCATGGCTCAATATTCCTGCAGAAGACTTCCAAAGACTTGTTGAGGCCATGCCACGTCGAGTTGCTTCACTTCGCCGGGCGAAAGGAGGGCCGACACGATATTAAGAGGTATATCATGACTTTTGTCACTTCAGTGTATATAGATCTATATATATATGTTATAATGTGCGTGTCAGTTGATAGTTAGATGGTGATGATTTCCTAGAAGACGCGCACAACTCTGGTAACTAAGACAGTAGAGTAGTGTTGAACGTAAGACAGTAGAGTAGACAGTAGTGTAGTGTTGGCGCGAGAGGCAATGAAGCGTGTACTATTGATGCTGTGTATTGATAAGCGTGTACTATTCATGTTTCTTAATTGTGGAATTTGTTTTATATTTGTGTTTCTAACTAAATTTATTTATGATTGTTCCTTAATGTTTAATCGGTTGTTATGAAAAACCTCATAAATATGGAGTCTCGGCCAGCCGTTTGGATTATACTTTCAAAGACGATTGTTCTGAATTTATTCCTCTTTCTGTGAACTTTTTGAAAATGGTCACACTTCAGGAAATTTCTATTATGTGTTAACCTATAATATATTTTTATAGATGGATTAATAGATTAAAATGTTAAACATATTTTTGGATTTATTTATATTTAATACACACGTGCAAATTTTTTTTTTTTTTTACTGGATAAAGGTCTAAATATGTTATATGTTTTGTCCTTTCATCGAAAACCTAAAAAGTTTTGTTGTTTACAATATCTCTTTTAAAAATTTGTATTCTGATAACGAATTTTCTTATTTTCCGCTGTTTGTCAAATTACCACACTAAAGTAGTGTCTGTTCTTTAAAAATAAATGAATCTATATGATGGAACATTTTGCAATATTTTTTTATTTACAGAGGTAGAAAACGTATTTTGATAAAATAACAAAAGCAAAACAGCAACTCGTAGGTCAAATTCTTAGGAAAACAGCTAAATAAAACTGGAAAAAATTCATAAAAAGTAATTCACAATAATAATAATAATAATAATTTTTTTTTCTTTTTCTAATGCAGCTGGCAAAATAGACCGTGATCTTTTATGCCATAAGGGCTTCACCGACGTTACACACTTTTGCACTACCCAGAGGGCTCATGTAACTTGAAGATAAGTCACGGACGTGCGGAGTAACAATGCCCGCCGTTCTACGATCTTATTGGGACCGATCTACAGTTTAAAGTGGATTCGAACCACTACAAACACCCATGGCACTGCCGGAATTCGAACATGATACCTAATACTAATAATAATAACGTTGTGCAATTAATTTTTGGTTTTTTTGTAACTGAAGAAGTTATTTAAGTGGGATTGTTCTTTTAAGTTCAAAAAAAAAAATATTTTTTTAGTGTTATTTAATTGAATTAAAATGGTATATTTTTATTATTAATTATTCGTAAATGTCAAATACATTGGTAGTTTTTCCAGCAAAAATTTTATTTTTAACAGAAATAAATTTTGTTATTTTGTAATAAATCTTTTATATGATTAAAAGTTGTGACAGAGATCACACTTTGTTTGTTCATCAGAAAAATTTCCTTCTTTTGTGTTAAAAATACTAAAGAATTTTTTTTAGTTTTTTGATATGTAATGATTTTTTAAAATTATAATTTTTTTTTTTTTAGTTACTTCAAAATTTAAAATATATATTTGATTATATATTCAATATTCTGATGTGAAAAAGTAATTTATTTGTTCGATATTTATTCTGTTATAATTTATTTGTTCTGATTTAACAAAAATAAATTAACTGGATTTGATTTTCCATTGAAAGAATTTTCAAGGAACGGGAAAGTTCAAATTTTGATATCAATAACAATAATCAATTATGTAAATTAAAAAAACAAAATTTTTTTGGCGAGTTATACCAGTTTTAGTGTTCTGCTCCACTTTGAGAATTAAAATTGATTTTGTGGAAAATACTTCTTGCAAAAATAATTATAAATTTTTGTCTCATATATTATAATTTTTATATTTGAAATTCTTGCTGCTCTCGATTGTGGCTATCTGATTGGACTAAAGGCAAAGTTTTAAGGACTCCAGAGTTAATTTCGCTGTTCAATGGTAGGCCTCGTTCCAAGTATTAATTAATTATTTTTGGGCATATATACTGAATTAGAAATTTTAATGATCGCACATGAAAAAATTATGCACAATAGCTGTATGCAGAAAATCTAACTAAAAATTTAACGAATTTCTGCTGGTAGGGGGCTTTCTCTACGTTCCAGTTCAAAATTAAGGTCAGTTGAACAGTATTCCTGTACATAACCCTGATCTACAAATAGCAAAAATCAAGGGACTTTTAAAATTAACCGTTAATTTATATAAGTGTTAACCCACAAAGTTAAGAAAATTAACTGTTTTCCTATATTTAGAGCCTACACATCTTTTTGGCGTACACACCTAAGTAAAACGTCGTGTACCCCATTTTGGAGATCACTGGTCACTCAGTGCTTGCATAATAACTCAAATAGCAGCTAACTTGCATAACCCAACTCAGTTTACACTCAGTTAATCTGCATTTTATTGCATAATAAGGATATTGGGCCGTTTTTCTTTCACGAAAACACATTCCAACGTTTACTTTAGACTTATGGAACTGTTCATTGAAGCTCAGTATAAGGATTTTCACAATGGTTTATTTCTGAGCAAGATCGAGCACTCCCTCACTGGGGTTCAGTTCTTGGTTCGTGGGTCGTAAAACGAGAAATTTCCTGGCCGGTAGATTGGAAGGGATGGATGAACACCATGACCTCCACGATCTCTTGATATTACTCCTCTTGATTTTTCTTTTTTTGAGCTATAAGCTGAAAAACGGAGTTCTTCCCACATCATTTCCAGCCGTTGAAGAATTGAAGGCTAGCATAAAAACATTGTGTGTACTGTTATAGACGGCATGTTAAAGAACGCTTGGCGATAACAAGGAGGCCATTTTGATATTTTCAAAAGGAGGTACACGTTGAAATCTACCGAAGTACGTGATCTTATTAAAATCTTTATAACAATACATATAATGTATCCAAAACAAGCATGCGTCTAATTATAATAGTTTTCTACATTTTCATAATCAGCAAGACTTTACTTTATACTCACCTTGTATAGTAGATGAACTATATATTTATGAAGAACTTTACATTTTCATACCAGATAACTATTATAATGTTATTATAAAACTTTATATAATTTATAAGAGAAAAATAAAAAATCACGAATAAAAATTAATTTTTTTGATTTTGCAATTTTGATCACAGAACTCAAATTGATAAGTAATAAACTTGATTATTCAGCAATAAGAAAATTCAATAATAATGTAACCAGAATATAATTAAATAAATAAAAATATTAAAAAAAGGCAGCCAAAAGGTTTATGCTAACAGAAAAAGACCGCATTTGAAATATGTTTTGGCAAAAAAAAGCATATTTATAATAATAATATTAAAAAAGTGTATGAAATATGTAACATTATAAAATAATTTAGTATTGATTCACAGTTTACTACATTTTAACCTATTAAATGTTTTGTTTACTGATTTACTAAAACAATTTTTTAAAAATGTTTATGTGAAATATTTCTGTTTATGTAGTAAATAGTAATTTTTAATGCTATATATTCTATATAAAATACTATAAATGATGTTTGTTTTAATCGATAAGTAGTCACAATAGAGAAAAAAAACTTTCGGCTTATAGATTTATCCTGAAAATTTTTCGGTATAAACACAGAAGCTTTCTGTTCAAGTTTCGAACCGAACTTCCGTTGTTGGGAAGCCAACAGGAATTATAAAAAGAGGCTATTTCAAAAGATAAAAAAAAAAAAAAAAAAAAATTATGAGATCAACCGAAAAAATAAAGAGGATGTGATCTAATATAAATTACTTAATTTTTTTACCTGAGATAAATATGCAATAGTTGAGTCAATTCTGATGTCAAATGATTTAATTGTTATTTATGGGTTATTAATATTATTTATTAGTTGTTATTTGTTGTTTATTAGTAAAATATGTAAGATTAGTCAGATATATATATTTTTAATTTATTATTTAGTATTTTAAAATCGAAACAAGCTTAAAATTTAAAAAGATCTACGAAAAACAATATTAAAAATATATGTTTTTCTTTTTTTAGTAAAATGAATGAATTTTAATGGTAAAGTCATATTTTTATACTTATTTATTCACTTTCTGAAGTATTTTTTTTTTTACTTAATCAAAACTAATGAACTAGTAGACAAAAATTCATTATAATTTCTCAACATGTTTAACCATTGCAAATTTGCTTCATGCATTTTTCATGTATTTCCTTAGAGGTGCAGCAAATGAGGGTCATTTCTCTTTCCTCCATAAAGACCATTAGTGTAGTGGCATATTTAGTGAAATACTAGATGATCCTGCACAATAATAAAAAATATATAATAACATCTTTCTCTTTATAGTATATTTCGTGTATCTCAGTGTTTTTTAGAAAGAAAAATATCTTAAACTTGTATGCATCAGCATAATTTTAAGCCACCGAAAAACGTTCTGCATTAAGGACAACATTTATTTACCGAATTTTTTAACACTGGTTAAGAATTACGTAAATTATGATAACAATTTTTTTAACAAATTTTTATAAACTTTGACTTGAACAATTGAAAGTCTAACTTAGAGAAAAATTTGAAATTCCAGAAAATTCTGAGAATTTCATAGAAGTAATAAATGATTTTGGCAAAGAAATAATAAATATAGGCTCTATGTAATTTTAAAAACATTCATTTAATTAACCGAAGATTTTAATCCAGCCAAACAATGCGCATTCTTTTAAGCGTAACATCATGAAAAAAAAAAAAAATTTTTTTATACTCTATTTAAAAGAATTCTTTTTTATAATTCTATTTAAAAGAATTCTTTTATAATTTATTTAAAAGAATTCTTTTATAATTCTATTTGAAAATTCTTTTTAGAAACGTATTCATCCAGTAAAAGATGTGAAGGTCTACTTAATATCGATAGATACTAGGAGTTGATTTTATTTACATTAATATAATTTTTTATTTTAAACTATAATAAAAAAACGTAAAGTATATTCCACGTATATTTAGTAAACGTATATTCCACGTAAAGTCAATAAATATAACTGAGAATTTAGTTTAAAATTTTTAAAAATCAAAATTATATTGAACAGTAATTAATGATCATAAAAAGCTTTAGTTTTGTTTTAATTGAATTCACATGACAAATGCAATAATTTCCTTTAAATATTTTAGATAATTTATTTATAATTATTCTCCTATTATTTGATATTTAATCATTCTATTTCTTTTGGTATACTGCTAGTGCCAAGTTTCTTTTAATGATGATTGCATGAGTTTCATATTTCAACATTATGGTATTTTTTTAAAAAAAGAAATTTTCATTTAATGATTATTATTTATCTTAATTCATTAATTTGAACAACATAAGTTCATATTAAATTAATTTTAAAAAGGTTAGAAAATATCGAAAAAAATTAAAACAAATGAAACATCTAAATAAATGAATAAATAAATATCAGAATTTTTTTAAATTGTTAATATTTATCTATGTTTCAATGAAACACAGATGTACATATACAATTTATTACTGTATACAATTACTGCACATAAGTACTGTATACAATTTTAATTTAAAGAATACAATTATTTTTAA
>BPLR01005492.1:0-37229 GCA_021605095.1 Caerostris extrusa | reverse complement strand
TCAGGGACACTGTTTTGAGTCGACTGAAGAGATTCAACATGAATCGCAGCGCGCTTTGAAGACCATCCCTGCCGATGACTCTTTTAGCATGCATTGACGATTGGAAAAAAGTTAGCATAGGTACATTGTGTCCGGAGGGGATTACTTTGAAGGCGATGAAATAAATAAATAGTTTTTGAAAAATAAATAATTTATTTACTTTTTAGGCTATTCTTGTTTCTCTAACTCTAGAATAGATTCTAATAGATATATTCAACTATTAAATATTTAAATAATAACTTTCCCATCAACATAAAAGCTATTTTTTAGTTTATGTACTAAATAGACTTTCTATAAACGTCAAAGCGCATGTTATACTTCTTTATTAAACCATAAATGCTAATATGTTTATAAGCCAAGTTCAATAGGAATAAAAAAGAAAACAAAGATTAATGGTTTACTCAGCGTTTTCTCTTTTTAATTCTTTTTATCAAGGCTGTTAAAAGAATCTTGCAACTGAAAACAATTCATTACTGTTTAAATTCACCAGAATAATATTGATTTGATACGGAAATTAGTCTCCTTTCTTTAAATTCTGATGAATAGTGATCTAAATATTACAAATTTTTTGCAATGCTAGAAAATGTGGGATTTTGCCAAATTTTCTGATTCAGTGCATTGACACAATGGCGAACATTTCCATATAATTCTTTCTTATGCGCTGTTGCCATAAACTGAAAAATAGATTTACTTGTTACAGTGATTGAGAACTAACAAATTTGCCCAAATGATTAAGGTACAGAGAAGCAAAAAATCTTATACAGTATACGTTTCAGCATGTCATTTCTACAAACCTTACCATTTTCTGAACTCTTAATTTAGCACATCAAATGTATGCAAACTTACACTTTAGCACAATAAATGTATACTTATTATGAACTATGTCTAAACTTATGATGCACTATATTATTTGTCCATTATGCACAATTTGGTAAAAAATATGATTATAAGATATATTTTTAACATTAAAGTACCCTATATAACTGAATCAAATTCCCACCTTTCGAAATACTTGCACCAAAAGAATATCCTAAACTTTAAACTCAACTGAAGTTTTAATTTTAATGTAAATTCTGTAGATAATTAAAAGCTCGAAATTTGTTTTTATTTTGTATGACTTTTTCCTTATTTGCAAAAGAGTATTGTTGCAATACATAATCTGATATAACTGAGCTGAATTTTCAAAATAACTTAAATTGGCAACTGGTCTTGTTTCAGTTGTAAACCACGTGTATTTAAAATTGCCTATTAACATCTATTCAAAAATTTTAACTTGGTGAATAAGTGCATCTTTTTTTCACTTATGAATAATAAAATTTTTTTATTCCAACTTTTAGCAATTTTTTAAAAAAGTTATTACATGAGGAAAAATAAACAATGATTTTACTTTAAATAAATATTTTGCAAACACAGTGACACGTGTAAAACTGTCAAGTGCTTGCATCACACATTTTACTTTGTGAAAAAGAACAGTTGTAGAATGTTAATATTACTTATGTCATTAAATATTAAATTATAATAAAAAGAAAAAGAAAAGAATGCTTTTTTCAGTCTATAACTATCATTATATTGGATGGATGATTGTTTCTGACCTTTCTCGTTCTTTCATCTAGCTCAGGGGTCTCCAAACTTTCCAGCCTTAAGGCCATACAGTTTACACCAGTAAGTATCAAGGGCCAAAAACCGTTTTAATTTTTCTGCTATTATCTATAATTTCTAGTGTTTTATGTGTTTTTTTATTCTACTTATTACAGCAACAATAAGCTATTCGCTGTCGTGGGCCGGATTGATGACACTGGCGGGCCGAATTTGGCTCGCGGGCCGTAGTTTGGGAGACCCCTGATCTAGCTGATCGTTCATTCATGACCGATATAGTACACTGAAGTGACAAAAGTCATAGGATACCTCTTAACATCGTGTCGGCCCTCCTTTCGCCCGGCGAAGTGCAGTAACTCGACGTGGCATGGACTCAACAAGTCGTTGGAAGTCTTCTGCAGGAATATTGAGCCATGCTGTCTCGATAGACGTCCATAATTGTGAAAGCGTTGATGGTGCAGATTTTTGGGCACGAACAGACCTCTCGATGATGTCCAATAAATGCTCGATGGGATTCATGTCGGGCGATCTAGGTGGCCAGATCATTCGTTGGAATTGTCCAGAATGTTCTTCAAACCAATCGCGAACAGTTGTGGCCCGGTGACATGGCGCATTGTCATCCATAAAAAATCCCATCGTTGTTTGGGTACATGAAGTCCATGAATGGCTGCAAGTGATCTCAAGTAGCTGAACATAAGCATTTCCAGTCAATGTTCGGTCCAGTCGCACCAGAGGACCAAGTCCATGCCATGAAAAAAACAGCCCACACCATTACAGGAGCCACCACCAGCTTGAACAGTGCCTTTTTGACAGTTTGGGTCCATCGTTCGTGGGTCTGCGCCACACTCGAACCCTACCATCAGCTCTTACCAACTGAAATCGTGACTCATCGGACCCGTCACGGTTTTCCATTCATCTAGGACCAACCGATATACTCACGTGCCCACGAGAGTCGCTGCAAAGCGATGTCGTTCTGTCAGTAAAGGCACTCGAGTCGGTCTTCTGCTGGAATAGCCCAAGCAAGCCAAATTTCTCCGCACAGTTCTAACAGACAAGTCCCTTGTACGTCCCACATTGATTTCTGCGGTTATTTGACGCAGTGTTGCTTGTCTGTTAGAATTTACGACTCTTTGCAGACGTCGCCGGTTTCGGTCGTTAAGTGCAGGCGGTCGACCACTGCGCTGTCCATGGTGGGATGTTATGCCTGAAATTTCATACTCTCGGCACACTCTTGACACAGTGGATCTGGGAATGTTGAATTCCCTAACGATTTCCGGGAAATGGCATGACCCATGCGTCTAGCTCCAACTAACATTCCGCGTTCAAAGTCTGTTAATTCCCGTCGTGCGGTCATCACCACGTCAAAACCTCTTCACATGAATAACTTGAACAGAAATGAAAAGCTCCGCGAAAACACTGCGCATTTATACCTGTTCTACGCGATGCTACTGCCATCTGAAAATTTGCATATTGCTATCCCATGACTTTTGTCACTTCAGTGTATTTCTATTTTTTGCCACTGATTACTGAAGCAGCATGGAAATTTTTGCTCCCTGACAGCATTCTCCTTTGTTTTCAGTAATAAGAATAAATACATCAAATATGAGATTCATCTTTGAGAAGAAAAGGAAACTTTAATTTAAAAAAAAAAAAAAATTGAAAATTTTCAAGAATACGTACTATCTTACCGATAACCCATATAACCTTGCAGAGTGCCCTAAATTCACTCAATGTAGGGCTAAATTTGTAAAGTTGGCTGCTATAAAGGACTACATTTAAAGGCAGGCACTGACAAATCATGCCTTTCCACTATACATGTTTTTTTCTGCAATTCTCTCGTGTTATCCTTGATGAACAGTGCTCTCGGCTCCTCAAATCTACCACACTGCAAGTAAATATGATTTAGGAGTGTTCTGTTTCATCGTTCTCACACAATGACGGAAATTTCTATAGAAATCTTTTTCCTCCACGGCTGCAATCTACTGAAAATAATTAGAATTACTTGATAACTAAAATTATAAGACCTAGTAAATTGTCCCAAATCCTTGCCTTTGCGAAGCTAAAAATCTTATATAAAAATAGTTTCTAATGCTTTATTTAATATTTTTAAGGCAAAATGTGTAAAACCTTATTGTGCGTATATGGGTTAACTGAATGTTATGAATTCTTTAATAGCATAGCTTATAAAAAGTGTCATTGTATTCCGTTTATTTTGCGTGGTGTTGTAATATAATTGACTGTAAAGCTTTTATAATTTAAAAAAAAAAAAATGTCTACCAGAAAGTATCAGAATGGTAGTGAAAAAACAAGAGAAAGAAAAAGAAGCTGATGAAAATACAAAAAGGTACGTAAAATGAATGAGTTTTTTAAAGAAGAATCCAATAAGCAACTTTGTACCAGCAATGCGCATAATTAAAGAGAAGTATCATAATTGCATTTGGAACAAATTAAAAATTCGCCTTACATTACTGATAAGGGTAATTTTAAAGACCTAAATGATCGGGTTAAATGGTTTTACAACTGAAAATAGACACTATAAATAAATAAAAAAAATACCTTCCCTTTAAAAGATTATGGCAACAGATCATTTTTGGAAAAATATTATTACATTACTTCTGGGTCTGGTTTTAAAATAGAAGGTTCTTTATTATGTTATTCTGTATTGCTCCAAAGGTGTAGCGTGAGTCATGCTGGTCATTCGCATCGTCGAAAAGGTGCAAAATTTTTAGATCCATGGATTTAGAGACTGCTAGCATAATATGAAATCTTTAGAAAAACATGAAACCTCACATGCATTTACACTCATGTCTTGCATACTAACAGAAGCAGTTGCATGATATCTCAGTCAAAGAACGATTATCCATGTTTAAGAAAGAAAATATCTTGGCGTCAAGTACTGAAAAAGGTTCTTTGATGTAACATTGATACTTTCAATATGTTATTTAGTGTTTAGTGGCCACAGAGAAAAAAATATATAGCTTAACATTATTGAATTATTAAAAAATATTACTGTGTTATTAGCAAAATATGATACTGTTTCACAAGACTGATTAAACAAACCAAAGGAACTCATAAGGATATGCAATCCCAAGAAGTTATAAGTACTTCATTTTATTCAGTTATAAGTAATACAGTACAACTGTGTGAACTGTCGTTAATATGCTATAATGGAGCACCCAAAACTCTCGTTATCAAAGTGTCCTTTTTAGGTTTCTATGCAGTTATAGATAAGACTACTTTACCAATGTCGAATTTAATAAAATAATAAATTACAGAAAAAAAAAAAAATCCCCTTTAGTATATGTCATGGGCAAGGATATGACGGATTTAATACCATGAAAAGTGTTTATGGCAGAGTTCAAAAGCAGCTAAATCCACTGCATGTGCTTTGTGTTGAAATTGTTTCATTGGAGAACAAGATTGAAACTAGGATTTTAATATTTTATTGTTTTCCCACTGCAAAATTTTGCAGACAGTCAAAATAGTTTCTAAAGCACTTCAGTCTAAAACTACAGATTTGTCACAATCATCGAAGCATTCAAAAAAATCGTTTTAAAAGGATTAAAAAAATATCACCATGAGCTTCAGCATTTAAAAATGCAAGATAATGGCATAATAAAAAAAAAAAAAAAAAAAAAATCGGGACTTTAATCTGGAACTCCAGTTTCCCTGATCGACACAAAGCCATATACTACACTTAACCATATACTACTCTGCCCCCAATTTTTTTTTTCTTTCCTAATGCAGCTGGCAAACACTTAGACAGCTTGATCTTGGATGCCTTAAGGCAAGCGTTGCAAAAAGACGTACTCACTTTGCATTACCCAGAGGCGCGTGTAACTTGAAGATAAGCCACGGACGCGGAGTAACATTGCCCCCGCAACGCTCTACGATCCTATTAGGGACCGGGACCTACAGTTTAAAGTGGATTCCGGAACCACTACAGACATCCATGGCACCGCCGGGACTCGAACCCGAAACCTGTGGTACCGAGCGCCAGAGCGGAGCGCCCGGCCATTCAGGCCCCTGCCCAAAAGTAAGACCAATTATTTTTTTTTTTTTCAAAAGCTCTTTATTTATTTCATCGCCTTCAAAGTAATCCTCCGGACACAATGTAGCTATGCCAACTTTTTTTCCAATCCTCAATGCATTCTAAAAAGTTATCGGCAGGGAAGGTCTTCAAAGCGCGCGGCGATTCATATTGAATCTCTTCAATCGACTCAAAACAGTGTCCCCGGAGTGGTCTTTTGAGTTTAGAGAATTCCAGAAGTCGTACGGTGTGAATACGGTGGTTGTCGAACGATATGGGTTTCGTTTTTGGCGAAAAAGTCCCGAAGAATCAATGCAGTGGGAGCTGGCGCATTCAGTGTTTTCGGTACCAATCGATATTTGACGCGTTTGGTGCCCAAAATGGAATTGACAGATCCTTTTGAAATTCCAACATCTTCTGCAAGGTCTCTAATTATAAATCGACGGTTTGCAAGCACCAAATCTTCAATTTTTGGACGTCAGCTTCGTCGGTTGAGGTTGATGGTCGATCAGGGGGCTTTTCGTCTTCAACGCGTTCTCTGCCTTTTCTGAACTGTTTATACCACTTCTAAACATTTCTTTCCGATATAGAATTCTCACCGAATGCCTTCTGAAACATTCTATACGTTTCCGCAAACAAAATTTAATGCAAGTTCTTTTGTTCAATTAATTCAGACATTTCAAAAATCGCCAGAATCAGTTTTAGCGTCTCACAAAAAGCCAAGCGTAATTCAAACAATAATGAATATTTTGACGTCAAATTTCTTACAGATGTCAAAGACAGTGCCAGCAACTTAAAAAAAAAAAAAAATTTAAATTCATAAGCCCTGGAAATGTTAAATTGAAAATTGGTCTTTCTTTTTTGGACACAGTAGTAAGGAACGTTTGGGATTTTTTGTTTAAGTGTATTTAAGAGTAATTTCTTCCTTTATCTGTTTTGATAGATCTAAATGTATGTTTATCTAATGTATGACATTCTCTACGCGTAAGTATATTACAAAATTTTGTAGAAAGTTTTGTTTCTTTGTCGAAATGTATAATGCTGTTAATCACGCATTAAGAGGTTAATAAATTGGCTTCTGCGTATAATTAATTAGAGATTTAAATTTAAGTAAATTACTCAATGTTCAGTGTTGATGCTCGTGATTTCGATATGACTTTATAATAGTGTTCAATCAACGTTGACTTGCAACATTTTTTGCGAAAGTAAATATAAATGATTTGAAGGGTGGTTTTAACAGTTTGCTTAAGATTATGAATTTCATGATGAGCTAACAATGAAACCAAAGGTTGATGAAGTTCCGAGGAAAGATTTATTAAGTTGTTATTATGAAAAACTCAAAAATTTCTGATAATGAAATGTTTAGAAATTATCAACAGGACTCTGAACCGTATTGACATCTTGGATAAAGTACTTTTTTTATTGTGAACCAAAAATACCTTCTACTCTTGTCCAAGAGATAAAGTTGTCTATATTTGTAGTGTTTGTTCTGTCTAAAGATCAAAAACAAGGAGCCTTGGCATGTCTTTTGCAGCATCAAATCTATTTATAGAAGCAAAGAAAATTAAACTATTTGATAAGTTTCTCACTTTGACCCTTTAAATTTAATCATAGGAGAGATAGAACCATGAGCATCATGTAAAGGGCACATGCAAATAAACAAACAAACAAAAAAAGATTGTCACTATTTATTCAATATGTAAATAAATAAAATTTAATAATTTTTATAAATTTTTTACTATTTAAAAAGATTGCCAATTAAATGAAAATTATTATAATTTTTGTAAATAAAACAATATTCACGCAGAAATTAAATTTCTCTTTATAATAATTCCCTTTTCATAGTAATTCTTCTCATATTTTAAGTACCTATGAGAGTTCAGTCTGGGGGTGAAAGTTACTTTTACTTTTGATATAAAATATGTTTTTATTGGAGTAAAATATTATCGATGAATAAATAAGATGAGTAATTCATTGAAAATGTTTTGGTAAAGAAAAAAATATTTTATATTATTGAAGTATATTATTTATATTATTGTTAGGCATTTATCATCTATATATTTAGTCCTCATCTTGTAAGATGTTAACAAAATTTTATTTCCGCTAATAAAATCTTACTTTTCAGTAGAATCCTTTCTCTAAAAATGTAATTGCAAAATATATAGAAAAATAAGGATCATCAACAACAAAAACAAACAAACATAAAGTAACACAAACAGCAACACCAAATAAACAGCTGCAAACAACTCAGAAAGTAAAATTAATTTAAGGCTTATAATATAACTCATAACACCTCTCACTCTTTTAAAAAATTGTTCGTTAATTTACATTTTTTTAACAGTAACTAAAAACACTATAACTTTTGTATGCACAAAACCTCTCCACCACTAAGACCTGAATGGTCGAGTGGCTGGCGCTCGGTACCACAGGTTTCGTGTTCGAGTCCCGGCGGTGCCATGGATGTTTGTAGTGGTAAGGAATCCACTTTAAACTGTAGGTCCCGGTCTATTAAGCCCTCGTGTGCAGAAGATGACTGTAGAGCGACAAATTAAACCATCTCCACCACTAAAGTTGTTCAATAGCTATTTTTCTCAACTATTAATTATAAGGGTGTATATTTCCGATAACAGAAATGTTTTACATGATGTAGATGTTTATCTGAAAAATAATTAAAACCAAGAAAAATCTTTATATCTGGAAATACAACGATAGCAAACTTTTAAATAATCTTTTGGTTCTCAATCTTATATTTAATGAAAAGTTTCATACGATAACATTTTTTAATCTATAGAATGAGAATGGAAAGATGTTCGAATATTTTGATATTTTAAGTTTTGATTTCTATTTATTGGTTTTTACAAAATGGTTTCTAGATTAACAATGGCTCAATTGATCTAGTATTTAAAATAAATTCTAAGAATGGAGAAGTTATAATTAATATAAAAAGAGTTTTTTTCCACAACACTGTAGATGTAAAATCCATTTTAAGAAAAGATATAGTAACAAAATACATATGATAAATATTGTAATAGATTTTGATTTACCATAAATTCCTATATTTATAATTAAAAAACTCATGATTCTAATATATATATATATATATATATATATTATATTCAGATTATTTGCAAAATTACCATTTACTTTGAGGACAATTTATTTTGGCAAATTATTTAAAACACATGAAATTTGCATTTTACAAAAACTTTTAAAAGTACCGTTTTAAAAGCAAATTTACAATTGGAGAGGATGTGAAATTAGTTAATCTGATACAAGTGTAGACAAACACATTATCAAATTAGATTGGAAAGGTTCAGACATCTCTTTTCACTAATCAGTTTTTCCACACTATTTTTTTTTTATCTTTTGGAGAAAATCAGACTCCTTGCATAATCCATTAATTTCCTAAAAGCATTAAAATTTTCTGTTATCACCTTCATACAGATAACATTGAAATACAAACTTTCCTTCTTTTTTTAATCTTATGAAAATTCGGATTAGAAATTTGAGAATGAATTCAACGTTTTTTATATTTTTAGTAAAAAAAATTAATATGAAATGAATGATAACGTAAACACACATGGCAAACAATTGTTTTAAATATTTTCTGAAATTATCTCCGCCATTGTTATTATATTTAAGGTAATTTATCTTTATTCAATAGACTGTTTGGAAATCAAAAGATATTCATTAAATCCTTAAAAATAAAATTATAACTTAATTTTCTTAAACGTACTAAAATAAATCTTTTTGAACAGATTTGTAAGGACTGACAATTGGCTGAGCTTTTTATGTTAATAATTCAATAACAGTGGTAAGTGTGGGGCCCTGATGGCCGAGTGACTAGCTCTCTGGCGCGCGGTGTCACAGAGTTCGAGTCCTGGTGGTGCCATGGATGTTTGTAGTGGTTTGAAATCCACTTTAAAACTGTAGGTACCGATCTATTATGGCTGCTGGGCGTAGGGGCCCTACCCCGTAAAAAGAAAACTTATCCTGCCTCTAAATCTATTAGACAAACGGTCTTGGCCCCCATCATGGGGCTGTTGCGCCAATAATGATGATAATGAGTGATAAGTGTTCTTTAGAGGATACACTGTCAAATTTCTATTAGTGATGCCAAAATTGGGAGAATTTCATACATTCGTACAATTTGATCCTTTTTTTCAGAACCAGTATTTCATTTTGCATTTGTCATCTGAATTCCTTGAAGATCTTGAAAACTCCTACAGTTATCCTTTTTCTAAATTAAAAATAATATTGAATGTTAAAAATTTTTAAAGGGTAAAAATGTTTTAATGGGCTTAAAAGAGACTTTCACCACAACAACTCAAACATTTCATCTTATCAACCCTCTCAAATTCTGTTTCGCACCTCTCGATCTTTTCATCATTAGATATTAATGATGACATGAATGATGTATCTCCGATTTATTTCTATTTTATTTTAACAATATAGTAATAATATAGTAATAGTAGGATATGACCGTGCTTTCTCCTATACACTGGCAAGAGAACCCCCTATGGCGTTCAGGAGAAATGGTCAGTAGGCCTCGAGACTGACTCACCCCGAGGGGAAGTACAGCTTAACTTGCACTCCAGCTGAGAAACGTTTAGTTTATAGTCACTCATCCCGAAAGGAAATATATTCAGCGTACCCCGGCGCATTAGTGGGCTTACAGACTCTCACCCGGAGAGAAACTATATTTCTATATATAGCTGAGTATCGGGTTTTCGGCTTAGAAGTGGAATTATTCCCCGAATCTATAATTATATGTTTTTAAATATGTTAAATATTTTACGTCTCCAATTATATGTGTGGGATGTTTGTGCGTGTGCAAATAAAGCTGTGAGCTCTCAAACCTGTGCTTCAAGTATTTCATCCAACCACAGCCAGTTACAATCTGGTTGCCCAACCTACACACTACAAGGATTTTTTTAACACGAAGTATTTAGTTTATTATTATTATTATTATTATTATTTACCATTCAGCAGTTGCATTGAAAACGTAGCGGTAACTTATTGTAAATATTTAAATTATTCCTGTAAAAATAAAAACATTTTAGTGTCGTCGGTCATCATTGGAATGGGTAATCTGTTTGTAAGAACTGTATTTTTGTGAGCTGTATGATTAAAAAGTTTTTACTGGGTTTTTAAGAAATATTTTTGATTGGATAATAAACCATAAAAAAAAAAAGAAAAAAACATCCAGTTGCATAAATACATTATTGTGAAAGGTAATTAAAATGTTCAATATATTTAAATTTAAAATAAGATTACTATATCTATCCTTAAGACCTCTTAATGAGGTATAAGATAATATATCTTATAACTCATTAAGATACCTTATCTGTCAGGAGCTAATTACACAGACTAATACGAAAATATTTTTATTTAATTTTTAAGCGTTTTTATATGAGGAATTCGCATCTACTATCAAAAGTTTGTTATTTACAAAATGTTTTATAGATATAAGAATAATGATTTCTTAATTCTTTACGTTAATTCTAGTTTTAATTCGGGACCTATACTGATTATTTATTCAGGTCATCTTTACTTTAGTCGCTAGACAGAAGACTTCCCAAGAGTTGAACATCTCAATTGCGTTTTTTAATATATGGGCAAATATAAATTGCATATTTTGCATTATACTTTTATAGAGACATACGGTTTTCATTCATTTGAAATTTCCATGATATGGAGAGAGACGAGGCAGGATTCTCTCGACTTTTACATAACAAATTTGTATTTGTATAAAACAGATTTTTTAACAAATTTCCATAATAAAAACAAAAGAAATCCCTATTAAGTCTAAATACAGTCTTAAGTCTGCCACTTTGGCCTAAAGCAAATCAATTATTGACTCTTTGCAACGCTCTAACTCAAATGTCATTGGAAAGACAAAAGGGTAATTTTTCATTGACAAAAGACTTATTGTCCTAAACGGAAAAATAAATTTTACAAACTTTTCGAATACTGTTTTAACTCTATGCAGTCCACATCAAAAAAATTCCTTGCAAAAATATGCCACAAAGATTTGGATCCTATTGAATAATTTTTTGTAATCGCACGTACAAAATTTTAAGTCAGTTTAGCATCTAATACATTTTATTTAAAAAATTATGTAGACATTTAATTTAGTTCGTAAATACTTGCCTTTTTTTTTTAATGTATAGAGCATGTTAACATAAGGTGAGTTATGCAACATTTAGTTCTTTAAACTCTAAGAAATGGAAATACTATTTTAATCAGTTGTGTACTTTGAATTACTTCAAAATGATGAAGAAATATTAAAATAAAAATTCTATACGTAAACTTAGAAACCTTTTTATTTCCCGAGTTATTTAATCTGAGAGGTATTTTTTTGAAATTTGAAGCGTAGTTGTCGAATGAAAAGCACTTATGATTTCATAAGTGATGTAACAACATATTTCAGGCCTGATAACATTTCTATTAATACACATGTTTGACTTTAACTGAAATTGCTACGAACTATTATATTTAAAAAAAACAATGCATTATCACAAAAATTATGTATTACATCAAGAATTATGTATTATACACAATTTGAGATACAATAAAACTTAAATAAAATATAATATGTTATTTTTATTTTTATTTGAATTTTAACATAAACAATTCTGTAATTTTAAGAAATTCTATCAAAAATTCCATTGAATTTTTTTTCCGCAACTAATGTGAAAAAAAAAAAAAAAATCACTATTTCAAGGTCAATACCTGACTTTTAGGAAACTTAATTTACTTTATACATAAAAAATCGTTTCTTTATCTGATGGATTGCATTTCAAATTTTAAATTTAATTTTAAAAGTGAGGGGTTATAAAAGTTTTAATGATAATTCAGCAATAAAAAAAATGTTTCTTGAGGAAAAAAAAATGGATTAATTCACTGACTGTAGTGTGCAGGTTGTGTAGCTGGGTTAAGATTTGAGACACAGGTCTGAGAACTCACAGCTTTACTTACACACGCACAAACACAACGTACATACAATTAACAACATACAATTTTTAACCCATTTAAATACATATAATTATAGATTCGTGGAAGAGTTTCACTTCTAAGCCGAAAACTCGATACACAACTACGCACAGGATGCGCGAATATACTTCCCCCTCCGTGGGAGAGTGTGTACTTCAATTAATATGCAAGATTGTACTTAAAATACTTCCTCTAGGGGTGAGATATTGTAAACTAAACATTTCTCAGCTGCAGTGCAAGTTGCGCTATACTTCCTCTCGGGGAGAGTTTCGAGGTCTACTGAACATTTCTCCTGAACGCCACTCTTGCCAGTGCGTGCACGGGTGCTTGCACATGACTAAATTTTCAGAAAAAAAAAAGTGATTAATTCTGTTAAAAATTTCTTTGTTTTTCTGAACAACTTTTTTAAAGACTTAGTTATGATAAATGGTGTTGAATCTCATTTTTCGAATATATTTTTATATAAGGCTATCTGGAAATTGAAAAATTGTAAACTGTTAAAATATTTTACTCCAGTTACAAGCTTAAATTCAATATTGCATTTCGAAACACAAAACTTGTTTATATTGAATTTAAATGTCAATTGATTTAAAACCTTAGTGAAACCCATAGAAGACATGATTGTATTAATTATGTTATATTCAAATTATTGGCTTCAAAAGCAATAAAAATCTTAAAGGTGAAATTAACTTTCTTAATTATGAGAAAAAACTTTTTAAATATTTTCATGTGTTTTGGATTCGCCGTTTCGATTCGAATAATCAAAATTTAGTTTTATTTAAATTTATATTAGATAAACTTAAATATCGTATAAAGAAGAACATAAAAATCTTAAATTCCAGTATATTTTCTTCCCATTAAACAAAGTTTTCATTTGTTTCCTTTGTACTTTAAATATTTGAGTAAAATGTTTATTTTAAATGTCACTAAACCCAATTTCACTTTTCACCCCGATCATAAAAACTTACTCGTCCATTCACTTATTGAACTGTTTTTATCTATTCAGCTTTACTGAAAAGAAACCAATTCTTTTGTTTTTCATTTGCTTTCTTACTCACGGAGAGCATTTTCTGTGACATTTAAAGACAATAGAGAAACTTTTACGTGTGTCTTTAAAAATGTTTAAACCTCTCAAACGTTTGATTTCATTGTAGAAGAAAATTATATAACTTGAACTGAAATTTTAAAAGATTTACTTCTTTGTAAATTTTAAATGTCAGTACTCTTCCACGAATTGGTCTCTTTATGACACACTGCGAGGCAACGGACATTTCTTCAAGGTGTACCTTTGCAGCCGGACTGTTACTAAAACTCCATATCTTAAAAGTAATAAAAATTAAGGAATCAAATGTATAATAATGCAGCACTAGAAGTTTAAAATTAAGTTAAAGTTAAAAAAAAAAATGGTAGAATTACTGGAGTAAAAAACTTTGGAAAAGAGAAATAAAAATAGAAATTTAAATGATTTAATTTAACTTTAAATTTAGTTGGATTCAAGGTACAAAGAAATAATTAGGGGTCCATTGCACATGCCATCATAAAAGTACTAGAGAAGGTAGAAATTTAAATTAAATGGTAAATTAAGGTAGAACTAAAGATGTTAAAATAAAATAATAACGTAAGATATTAAGAATTTAAATAAATAGAAAGTAAAATACATTAGCTAACTAAGAGTTAGCTGAGAAACAACGGCCGTTTTGGTATCACAGGTTCACGATCAGTAGGAATTTGCACAACAAAGCAGAGGTTGGGGGAACTCCTAAGCTCAATAATCCCTTAAAATTTTTCCATGAATCTTTCATCAATAAAGTTCACAATTTTTTAAATCACTATTCTACATGTTAACAGTAACACTTTCAGCTTAACTTAAATTGAAACTAGCTTTGTGTTTATAAGACTTTGTTACTAAATGCTTAGCAATTTGACTTGAGACCACTCACCTCTAGAACGACAGATATACAGTATATAGAGGGAACAGAAAGGGATCACTACCTTGCACCATACTCTGCCACAATAATTTGGAACGAGCATTCCTAGGATTGAATTTGAAGGTTCGTCTCCGCATTGAGCTGAACAGAACACTCGGGCTTATATTTTATTTTGATATTTAGGGTTTTGAAAGTAATATTTATGTAAATAAAAGAAATAAAAAGAATTTAAAATATGAACAAAATGATATTATTAAAAAGCAACGGCATTTCTATTTTTATTACATATTTATGACAAATGAAAAACTAGTAATATTTTAATTAACTGAGAACTTAAATTTTGCATGCAAAATTTTAGTCACATTATTAAAATTAAAATCATTTGCATTGTCATCAATTTAAAGTAAAATGAAAGCAAAGTGTCAAAAAAAATGTTCTTTTTCTGTTTCCATATATTTATAGAGTACATGTCCTGTGTCTATGATCAGGATGGACACGATAAATTCATTGAGCTTAAGGAGGTGGCAGGAGGATTCGAATCTCAGATGGAGTGCATTCTAAATTGCTAACTCTAGTTGCCCCTCCCCAAAAAATAAGACACCTTCAATAACTTTTGTAATTGTGTAATAAAACACCCTCAATAACTTTTGTAATATTTATTTAATTTATCATTAAATCTCCTTAAGTGATATCGTTGAAAACAGATTGAAGGCTACAAACTTGCACAATGGCACAATACAGTTGATTAGCATGGTTAGTTAACCACTAACTCGAAATGTTTCCATTCGAAACCCGAGATTTTTTCACAATCGATCCAGCATGTCATAAATAGTATAGCCACCAATTTTTGTGTTAAAATTCCCGTAACTTTTAAGGTTATAGAAAAGGGTCCGTATGCAAAATTTCAATCATTTCATTCATTAAATGCAAAATAGATTACCGTTTTGTCGTTGTGATTACTAAAAACACAAGACAAATTTGCTTGACTTCTTTTAAATGTTTGCAAACAATAAAAATAACTCAAATTGCTTTATTTAAATAATAATAATTACACATTCTTATTATTTTATTGCAATTTTACCATTTAAAGTCAATAAAATCTTCAATGATAACCTCCTAAGAGCAATGAATGCTTAAAATGTTTTTGAATTTCATTAATTGGAATGCAGAATTTTATTTAATCTAATAGAATTAGTACTCTCCAAGAAATTTCTAAAATTATATTTAATAAAAAGAATAATAAAAAAAAATTGTCAAAAATAAAATTAATGCTTTTTCTTTAATTTTGAGTCCAATTTTATTTGTGTTGAGTTCAATTAAATTTGTATTGAATTCTATTATCCAACAGAAATATAATTCTTGTTTAAATATTTTGGGATTTTTCAGCGACATTTATTTTTATTAGCAACTTATAAACTTATATTTTGAACAAGCGATATATACAAAACATACACATATGTATTTACTATTAACTTAATAGTGAAATAGAAATTCATCATGAAAATTAAAATTAACTTTTTCTGAAAGCTATTTTTTTATGATAATTAAATATTATATTTTTATTTATATATTTAATTTAAATTTTACTTCTAATTTTATATACATATATATCTATTGAGAGGAAGAGAGACAGAGAGAGTAAACATGTAGATACCTGCATATAACATCAATGCTTTTGAAGCTACTATCTATTTCATTTCATAAACTAATATAAATGATTTTATTTTAATCGTTGGACTGCGAGTAGTAAATAATTTTTTGATCAAGATTTGTTGTTGTTAATATTTCTTCTTTTGCCAATTTTTCTTCGAATTTTTCTTTTTACGGTAATCCTCTAGAAGCTTTTTGTTGCATATCACTACCATGAGTTGTACGAAGAGAAATGTAAAATCAGTTTTAACACTTTGTAGGATGTTCTTTTGAAATTCCTTCTACCACCCTCCGTGGCATCGAATTTACCAAAGTTAGAGTCTGTGTTT
Organism: Caerostris extrusa; assembly: GCA_021605095.1. Classification (NCBI taxonomy): domain Eukaryota; kingdom Metazoa; phylum Arthropoda; class Arachnida; order Araneae; family Araneidae; genus Caerostris; species Caerostris extrusa. The sequence continues at coordinate 20,661 of BPLR01005492.1, read as the reverse complement.
GTTTTAGATCTTACCAGGCTTTAGACGTAGCAGACAAAAGAGAATCAGACGTCGTAATACCATAAAAATTGATGCTAATTTTCACCTGGACCAGACAAATTTTCTCAAAGGGATTTATTAGGTCATTAAATGATCGAGAAGTTTTTGCTTAAATAACCGCTTCCTAATAGCAGTACTCGTATGGATACTGATGTTTCATGCTGAAAATTAAATTTCTATGATGGAAATGCTTATCTAACACTTAATTTGTCATTACATGTTCCAGTAATTCTTGATAAGACATGCAGTGAACTTTTTTCCTTTCTGTGAAGAATTCCAAGTCCTTTCGAAGGCAAATAACCCTAATCGAAATCGAAAACTGGCCGCTGCTCCTGACATTTTGAATATAGTTGGGGTTGTACCCGCATTGAAGTTGGTATCCAAAACCCTAGTGCTACCAAAATTACAGAATACGATGCATGTCTCATCAGTAAAAGAACCTGATTCCATTCAGAATGCCAATTCACCATGATTTGGCAAAATCGTAGTCGGACTTGAATATGAGCATCTGGTGGTTCTTTTGGAAGTGACGTGACTTTTTATGCTCTGCTTCGCTAAGTCTGTTCCGAATTGTTCGCTGGTGAACCTACAGAGGGAAGTTAAGAAAAATGAATTATAAAGGCAATTGCAAGAAAATATGTTCTGGTACAGCATTATGATGGTCTGTTTGTGAAGGCACCGAGAGGGTGACTAATGTTAACTTGCACCTACCATCACCATACGGTCTCAGCATCTGGAGTGATGACATGGAGGTTATTGGATGCAAATTTCGGTCATCTCTTGTTCGCACGGTCTGCATTTGGGACAGCCACTGCTACATTTCTGTTATCTTAAGCCCCGTGACTGTACCCCATCTTCATGGGCTCCGTCACGTTACTTCTCAACAAGACAATCCATGACCACATATTGCCCATACTGTCTTAACTTTCAGTGATGCAAAAAATATTCGACGCATGCTTTCTACACCTGCAAGAACATTGTTGCCTATCAAACATGTTCGCGAGATCTGTTTCTAATTGAGAATGTCTGATCAATGATCGCCGAGAGACTTATGGAATGCTGTATGGAACCACATAGAATATTATACTATTATCTTCCATCCACACTCTTTGATATGGTGCCCAGGTGGATTGAAGCTGTTATTGCTATCAAAGTAAGTTGGGTACTTATTGCTGTATGTTTATATCTCAAAATGACCTGTAAATCTGATAATGCCTTCATCCTCTCATGCATGTATAATAAATATGATTCTGCCATTTGCTTTTCTCCCTGGTGTAGCAGTTTTAATGGTTAGAAGAATACCTAAGTCATTCATTAATTGTATCTTAATTTTTGATTCTGAATGTTCTTATTCCGAAATAATTGCATGTTGGCATTTTCTATCAACCATCTGCGTTTTGTTTTTAATCAGCATAAATGTGTCAAATAAATGCACACCATTCAAATGATCATAATAATTGAAAGCGTTATAATGTGATTTAAGATAATATTCGAAAATTTGATAATTCAACACTGATTTATCATTTTTTAAACAGCTAACTGCTATTTTTAACTATAAATGTTTTTTTTTCCTTATCAGAGTGCTTAAATAATAATATTTGCTTTTGATTTATAATCAGAAGTACGATATGCTTATTGATTTAACAGTTTGTTTTGATATTGACATGACACGCGTTCTACTAGTGAATTATTTATTTTTTTATTTCTGGATGTAAACTATCTAACATAGTTTTATTTGTATTAGATATTTAATTAACTTAAATTTAAATATGTTGTTAAGTAAATGAATTCTGTAAATTTTTTTTCCATTTACTTCTTATGAATAATAATTATTCTCAACAAAAATCTAAATTAATAACTTTTCCGAAACAATTTTATGCATTTAATGCTAATTTATCGTTCTCAAAGAGGCTTTTTTTTAGTATTACTACATAAAAAAAATTAATAATCAAAATTATTTGATAAATTAAAAGTTGCATTTCACTTTTTTATACATTCAATGCATCGTATTTCCTGATAACTATTCCTCTTTCTGTGTTGTATGTTGAAATGCAGACATTTTTGAAGCCTATTCATGAACGAATAGGACTTATATAGACTATAATATTTATTTGATTATTTATGAATTTATATAATATTATGAATTCATGTACTATTTATGATTTCACTATTTACGAATTTGTATATTACTTTATTTATGAATTCGTATAATATTAGGATTTTATTATTTATGAATTCATATAATATTTATGATTTCCTATTATTATTTAGGATTTCATCATAATATTTAGGAATTCATATGGCTATAACAGGAATGCCAATATTATGTAGTATATTATTTGTATCTATTTTCTTCGTTAAGAGTTTGGTAAAATAATTTTTTTGATTAAAATATTATTTTTTTTATTATTACTTAAAAATGCTATTTAAAATAATTATTAAAAAATATTATTTCTGTGATGTGATATTTAGTGTTTATATGTTTTACAAGAAAATACTTTCCTACTCATTTACAATTTATCTACATTTCAAAAACATAGATATTATGGCGAATGTCAGGATGCATGTAGAACACAAAATATCTATCCACGATAAAAATGAGTCAAGATAGCAGAATCTATATTTTGCAATATTCTGCAAAACTTACAGTTTGCAATACACAAGATAAAAGCTATGCAATGATTTTACCAAGAATTATTCCATGGTATTTTCTTTCTTTCTTTCTATTTATTTGTTTTTTTTGAGCATTTTCGTCATCATGCACAACAAATAAATAAGCGAGCTACTTTCTCAAAAATGATAACCTGAGCAACAGCACGAATAGGCCACGCCGACCAGCTGTCAGATAAAAATCACGAACTAACAAGTCAGAGAACCAAAGTCTGCGAGATTAAGAACTAGACTATTGAGGCGCTCTAATATATGGAGTGATTGATAAGTGAAAATAGCGCTGAACGCTTTATATGGTTTAGTGGGTATCACTCGAACTGCACGGTTGGTGATAATATCTGGATTCTACCACCAGCTTGTTTCGGAGCAAAATAGTAAGTCCTAATATATTTATTACTGGAAATTTTTGATTTCATTTCAGACATCTATATTTTTAAAGTGTTTCTTGATTTAGATATTTTTGATTTTATAAGACTTCACTTTGGTAAGCAAAGCATAAGGGCACTCAAACTGTATAAAATTAAGAATACTTATGCTTTTGTTACGTTACGAATATTGATTAATCCGATGATTAATTAATCCCCGAAAGTAAGAAATTATAAATATTTTGAAATACTCAACGACTTCTTGAGTTATGATTTAAATCCTAATTTTTTTTCGCTTTATTTTTCTTCTTTGATATTTTCAGTTATGTATTTTAATCTGAGATTTCACGATCCCTATTTCACATTAAGTTACTAGGTTATGCTATATATAACGGTATGAAATTAAGAATATGTTTTTGTTAAGCTATGAATATTGATTAATTCGATTATTAATTAGCCTACAAAATAAGAAAACATAAATATATTAATTTAAATAATTAATGTTAATTATATATATAATACACAAATACTCAAATTAAGAGCTACCAAAAGGCCAAAGCTATCTCTACATTGAAAAGAGCATAAATATGAAAAAATACTGGATGGCCAGTATTATCTACACCAGGATATTAATGCTGAATTATAGTGTTTTTGCCAATCGGAAATCAGAGTTTTAAAATGTCCAATTTTCTTACCTAATGCTAGGAACAATAGTTTGGATCAGTAATAAATAATTGGCATTTGACGAATTAGAAATAGCCTAAATAGCATTCAGAATTCAGAACTTTTTCAATTAAGTATATATATATGCGAGTGTGTGTTTATATACGGCTAGGAGAATTGGTGTGAAAGTTAGAGGTTAAAAGGTCAAATGGTTATTTTCTATTGACTGCCACAGTTAATATCTACAACTTATGAATTTCTTCTAGAAAAGATGCGTAGTAAAATTTATGTTCGAACGCGTACGAATTTTTAACGTTAATAATACATTAAAATACATATAAAGTCACGCATAATTTATTTTCATTTTTAAGAGAGCGTTAATTAATAATAATTTCAAATTGCAAAATAATACTATTTTGTAATTTTTGCCTTTTTGCAATAACTGTTTTCCATAAAGGTATTGGCAACTTTTCCACCGGCCCTACGAGTCTTGTATAAATAATCTATCCAGGATAACATATTTTTAATACGCTTTTATTAGCTTCACCTGTATGTTTGTTTATATGTATGTATGTATGTTTGTATGTATGTAACTGACTCTTTGGGCTCGATTTTGCCATACTTTAAGCGATCCGATTTAATTTAAACGTTGTAGACTTAACAAGGACCTACAACACTAAAATATTTTGATAAGTTTATTATCTCATCATGGTTAGGATCGCCAGGATTAGCGATTAAAACACACAGCTTTTGAAAAGTCATCTTGATCGGCGATCATTTTTCCCCTGGAATCTGTTTCTCCTCATACACACTATTTAAGCTGAAAAGAAACATTTACAGGCATCTTTCAGACATTCAAACCTACGTGGGACAGCGGCACAACGGATAACGCGCCTGACTACGGATTAGGAGATTTCCCTGTTCGAATCCTGGCTGGCTCGACATATTCGCATTTAGCCTTTGTTTTACTCGCAATTAAATTATTGTAGGAACCAGTCCTCCATACCGGGATCTCATTTAAATATTATAGTTTAAAAACATGCTTTTAGAATTAATCAAACTAAAAAGTAAAAAATAAATTAATAGTTTAAAAAAAAAAAAAAAAACACGCTTTTAGAGTGAATCAAACTCAAAAATATTAAAAATAATTGTTAACATAAGAATAAAATGACTGAGGAGAAAATGAATGTCACTGTTCTAAAAGCGTGGGGTGCTTTGTATGACATTTTAAAACTAACTCTGCATTTCGGAATGAAACTAGTGAAAAATTTTAACGTTTGATATCGACACACCCCACGCTTTAAGGACAGTGACAGTCATTTTCTCGTCAGTCATTTTATTCTTATGTTAACGATTATTTTTAATACTTTTTGAGTTTGATTCACTCTAAAAGCGTGTTTTTTAGTTTTTTTAAACTATTAATTTATTAATTTACTCATTAATCTATTATAATACCTACATTTCTGGTTGTTTTTTAATTTCATTTAATAAAAAGGCATAATACTGAAATATAATACATTAAATGTATAATGTATTATATAATAAATATCGAATCTGTTCTTAGCCCAGTTCTTTTCTTATTAACTCGTTTTATACATTATGTAAATGTTTATCATAGTAAAAATGTTTTTAGCTCCAGAGTTTTATTCAAAATGTTAATTATCTATTTAGGTTGGTTACTCTACATAGATTGAGATATAATGATTAATATGACATAAATGGAACATTGTGTATTTTTCCTTGATTTGCGGATTGCTCTTAAAATGAACTTTTTTTCAGTCCATATTTTGAAGCCAATGTGTGAATTTGGTTCCGAAATACCTATTACACAAATTATACATAGGATAATGGGGGCGTTTACATTAATCTCACCTGCATTTGAATATTCTGCTTAGTTTATTTATTTACTCAGTTACTAACCGTTTTATCTCATAGGTCGAGCAGCAAAAAAGCGCAAGAACACAAATGATTTTCTAAAGGTTGTGTACTTTTTTCCCTAAAAAAGGAGCGTTTTTGATATATAGAAGGGTTACTTTATTTGCGACACATAGTACATGAAGATGAAAAACAAACGTCATCAAAAACAAACTGTTTTAAAAGTACACAAGAACCACAAATGCAATAGGGCTCCTGCATTTTAAAAACGATTATACCCAATGCTTTTATAATACAATTCAAAATATATACTATACAAATAAAATTCAGAGGGTAATCCTTAAATTAAAAGAACCCACAAGTAAATGATTAAGTGCCAAATGGTTAAAATAGCACTGAGAAAACTGCATTAAGAAGGGGGCAATTTTAAAAAGAATGTGAATAAACTAGCCAATAAGTAGCATTCAAATCAAACTGTTTTTAGAACCACGAATCTCTACAATTGCAATGGCGACCTGATGGCCAATTGGCTAGTGCTCTGGCCTTTGGTACCGCAGGCTTCAGATACGAATCGTGGTGGTGGCATGGATATTTATTAATGATTCGGAATCCATGGTAAACTGTAAGTGCTGATCTAATTAGCCTAACGTGTCCAAAAAATGACCATAGAGTTACAAACCAAATTACAGTTATAAGGATATCAATCATTTAAAAAAATCCTAGGGTGATATGAAATCCAAACATCAAAAAGACTTTTTCCAAAAATCTGTTCATCCACAAGCAGAAGAAAACACATAACTACTTAGAATACTCTACTGGACAAATCTAAAAAAAAAGAAAATATTTGTAAATAAAACTTTGTAGAAACTTTATATATGTGTTTACAAGAGTTTATATTCCTGCATTGTTTTGGTTTCTCAATCTTATTTTTAAACTAGAACAACTTTATTTCGAAGCATGAATTAATAAACTTCCTAAAATGAACAACGGAAAATCGAATTTTTGTATATATATAAGATGTGTATCGTGTGTTGGTATAGTAGATATGTATCGTGTGTTTGGTATAGTAGATATGTATCGTGTATAGTTATGTATCGTATAGTAGATATGTATCGTGTGTTTGGTATAGTAGATATGTATCGTGTGTTTGGTATAGTAGATATGTATCGTGTGTTTGGTATAGTAGATATGTATCGTGTGTTTGGTATAGTAGATATGTATCGTGTGTTTGATATAATTGATATGTATCGTGTGTTTGATATAATTGATATGTATCGTGTGTTTGATATAATTGATATGTATCGTGTGTTTGATATAATTGATATGTATCGTGTGTTTGATATAATTGATATGTATGGTGTGTTTGATATAATTGATATGTATCGTGTGTTTGATATAATTGATATGTATCGTGTGTTTGATATAATTGATATGTATCGTGTGTTTGATATAATTGATATGTATCGTGTGTTTGGTAGGATATAAGAACGCACATGTCGCGTATTCATTCTTCCATACACCAGCAGAGCCGGCTAATATTGCGGGCTAGATTGCATATAATTTTTAAAATATTTAAGCGACGAATGACGCTATTTATTCATTTATTCCACTTTCAGTTATTTTTAAACATTTGAAGTTATTTTATCACGGTACTTCACTTTTTGCGTTTCTTTTTACATTCTATTTATGCAATCTTTGCAACTATTATAAATAGTGAATAAAAATAGCTCGCCATTTATACAAACAAATAAAAGAAATAATCCACTGTTGCAAAATTGAATTCTTTCAGAAAAAGTTACTCAACTTTCTAAAGTTTTTGGATTTGTTTTTATATATCTATAAAGTTGTTTTCTTTTTTTCATTCATAGTGATGCGTCGTTTATTTATTCTCTTATTAAATGATACCTTTTAAGCACATTTTGTGTAGATGATCCTGAAATTCCAAAGAATTTAAATGTGTATTTTTCAAACTTTAGATTTTAAATTGGTAACAGTTTCTTCTTTGACTTAACTAAGTTTTGATTTTAACCAAGTTTTCTTCCACTTCAAATTAACCAAGTTGTGATTTTACCATTTTAAAAACTCAGGGCAATGAAATAAATGCGGTAATCTCTTAAATAAACATTTTTATGAACATTACGTTCAACGTAAATTGCAGTGTTAGTAAATATAATAAATTTATTGCAGTGCTAGTAAATATAATAAATTTATTACAATTCTAATTAATAGAAAAGATAATTTTCCTCAACAGAGGTAATGCAAATGCTTACACAATACATGAAGAACTGTGAAGTTCAATTTCATCGCGAATAGTTTTAAATCCAGCTTTGGTGATAACATTCTGTGTAATCTCACAAATATACTGTGATGTTCAGCATTCCAGATAAACAATGAACCATTTTTAAGCATACGAATAAGAGAAGGCATATATCAACAATTATGGCACATCTGAACAAAACTGAGAAAAATAAATAGTCAAACCTAAAGACTCCAAGAAATTCCTCTGTGAATTTTGGAACAGAAAATTCTGAAAACAGCAGTAAGTTTCTTTCGACCAATTTAATACTTGAATAGACAATTAATACTTGGGATTAATTGGCTAGTCTCTTCTGACGAGCCAATTAACCTCAAGTATTCTATTTTTGTTTTAATTTAAGATTACCCCAATGTGAATTGGTCCATTTATAACTAATTGCTTAAATTCCATATTTCAAGCTTCACGCTTCGATGCTTGCTAATTGCTTAGGCCATTCCATATTTCAAGAACAAATCGAAATTTGGTTGATTCAAAGAAAAGTTACTCATACAGCGTGAAATACCGTGCCATAACAAATCATCTTATTATAACAAAATACATTGCCGAAATACCCCATGACATCGTCCAAACTGAAGAAATTCTCATTGGATGCAATAAATATTGCTATACTTAAAAGATTTTTATCCCTTGAATTTCATAAATTTTTAAATACATCAAGTATGCAAAACAAACTAAATCTTAAAAGATGTTCAAATAGATAACTTATACATGGAAAATGAAATTTGTCCATTTTAAGTAATATGGGAAATAAGTTTTGTTTAATCAATGACTACGTGATATTAACCCAGTTCCTCATAATACATTAAGTAACAATATTCCGATAAACTATCTCAAATTATCCCTTGTTATCTGAAGTGGAGGATGGTACCAAGAATTTCTATCTCATACTGTGAATAATGACGAAGTGCTCTATAAATAGCTGAACTGCTAAGTGTTTCAGAACTATGCATGAATGTATTGTTGATGCACTCATATTTATCAGCTTTCAATGATATAGAAGGACAAATTTATTCAATAACTTTTTATTGGTGTTGTTTTCGGTTTTATTGTGAATACTTGAATCACCTTTGATATTCAATGCCTCTTTAGAAACTATTTTCTTTCTTAGTGAGAATATTGCAATCAGTCACCTTACTATTAGTAATCACTGTTTCTCTCTAGCAAACAATTTTTCATAAGAGATCATGATTGCTGAAATTAGTTATTAAGTCATTAATTAAAAAGTCTACCTTTTCAAATTCATCTTTTTACCATCTATTGTCCTTTTGTACGCAGAATTACTTGTAACTTTTATCATATAACTATTCAACTACATATAGTACGATATGTAGTTGAATGGTTACAGAATACCCCGTTTTAGATGTATTATTAGTTTCGAAATTCACGTGGCTACAATGATAGTGATGATTGCCAATCAACCTTTCTTTATAATCATCATCTTCATCATATGCGAGAAATAAATTGCACATTTTCGACTACGAACATCAGTTCCTGAGTATATATTATCAAAAACTATATAAGGTAAATTTGACACACAAAAAATTTCATTTATAATAATAGTTGCTTATCAATCTCTAATTATTTTGTTAATCACTTATTCCTTGAATAGTAACTACACACTTGTGTAGAAAATTTTTTTTCTACTTTTCAAAAAAACTTTTCAACGTAAAAGTTTTTCAATTCCACGTTTCTAACAGTCTGAGGAACATATTCAACAATTTCGAAATCAACGCATTTCAAGACGCCTGTATGAAATCTTGATATATTTGACATTTTAAAATTAATAACACTAGAAAAATTTAATTTCTAAAATTAAGTGTAGTTTCAATGTAGGATTTGTTTGTAACACAAACAAATTAATTTCACAAAATTCGAGATTCTAATGAATAGCGAACTTATATAAATCACACAAAAAAAGTAGTACACTCACATTATGAAAACTATTAGATATAGCAACGAGATAATTTTTATAAAACGATTATACATGGTCAGAACCAAGTTTCTCCCTGATTATAAAAATTTATTAAAAGTAATTGTTGAATGCAATAATAAAATTTTGGTATCACTGAATAGTGTCCTTTAATAGTTTTTTTTTGTGTGAGTGAATCATATTACTTAAATCTCATATATTTTTCGCCATTCTGCAGAAAGGTAAATAAATATAATGTCCGTATCTGGGGTCAGCGAATCACCATGCTTCTGCATAGGTTAGTGAAAATAACCCTAAAGTTAATGGTTGGTGCGGTATCATGCACAACAAGGTTATTAGCCTCTTTTTCATTAAGGAAAAAAATCATCCTCTTTAATGTTTACTTGGACTTGGAACTTTAGATTGCCCCTCAGTTTCAGTCATGGATTACTTATTAGCAAGATGGAGCACCACCTCACTGCAGTTCCTAGTTAGTGAGTGACGAGAAATCTCCTGTCTGGTGAATTGTAAGGGCTCTATGGAATATCATGTCCTGATATTAATCATCGTAATTTTTCTTTTGTTTCTATACCAAGGACAGAATCTTTGCCTCACCAGTTGCTGAAAGCTAGGATAAAATATGCTTTCGGTACAGATGACATGTTAACGAACACTTTGCAAGAACAGCTTTGGTATTTTCTGAGCTACTAATGAGGCACACGTTGAAATCTATTGAAATACGTGGTCTTATTAAAAACTTTATAACAGTAATTGCAATGTATACAAACAAGCACATGTCTGACTATAATATATTTTTGAATAAATTTTTAAAATTAGGGCAAGACATTTTTTATAATCAGGGCATTTTCACTAAAACTTAACTAATAGTGCCGGTCAATGTTTTTAAGACTGATGCCATTTGGTGGCGTGAAAATTTAATAGCAATAAAAATAAGGGTTTTATTTAATTCAAAAACAATGAATTTTTTTGTTTGTTTCTTTTGGCTTCGAAGTTTTGCAACAAAATAAATTCAGAAGTGGAAAAACTAAATTTCTTAGTTATGGTTTTTAAGTTGCACTGGAACATACACACGGACATATATCCATTTTTTTATACATAGATCGTCACATAAATAAAATTATAGTTATATAAATAAAATTTATTCAGAATTGGGATATCCATTTAAATAACCCTATGTTCCAAATGGTTAAAATAGTCATGGAATTAATATTTTTTTTCTTATATCTATATTATTTATTTCAAATTTCATGTCATAACATATTCTTACATGGTGATATGATGAGAAAATTAAATATATAAGGGTTTCGTGTTTGTTTATATATACATCAAGAATCAGTAAATTTAGATTAGTCATTTTTTACAGCAACTTTGAAAAATCGAACCTCATGAGCAAGAGTGTAAAAGGAACATATAGTAAAACTGTGATAATCTGAGAAAACAATCAGATTGTGACCTATATTTTTAAAATAAAAATATTGCTAGTAAGTTTAAATTGTAATTACTAATAATAAAATAAAAATTCAAAATTAATTGAGCTCTTAAATCATTCAAAACAATAGCGAGACATTTATATTTTCCTTAATATTGATATGATTAATAACTAAGCAGAAATCTGTTGTTGAATTTACAAAAATAGGATGTGCTAATTAAATATGTGTATACATATATATGAATATTTTTCTTCAAAGAGTTTTATAGTATAACTAAGTACTGCATACAGATGTAAGTACTTAATCTTCCAAGAAAATGGGCGTTTTTTAAGAAATTTTTAAAACAATTTCATGTGTTTCTCGATTCCTTTTAATTTTAAAATTGATGCTTTTTTTTACCCAATATAGATAAAAAGAGAGAAAAAAATTACCACACACTGGTGAAAAAAATCATAAACGCTGATACTGACACTTATTTCCTGATATTTTCTTATCTTAAGTACTGCGAGTTAAAAAAAAAATTGTATATTAATCACTCTATTTTGTCAATGATTTTTACATATGTACAAAAAGAGTTTCCGGAAAGAGATGTGTTATCTATCGCTTTCAATGATTGATTTGTGGACACCATTTTAAATTCTGAGCTCGTGTAGTAAAAAGTTTTTACTTCTCACACGAGACAGATCGAGTTAAGACGTGAGCTGTGATTATCTTGGACTGTGTCGCAAAAAGCTTTCGGTCCACCAATTAATCCGATATTAACTGATTCGAAGGCCCAACTGCTTTGGCGAAGATGCCCTAGTAACTGTTGAAGTTCGTTAGAAAGGAGGGGGGAAGTGCTTGATAAAATCAAATTCGATAAGTGGAAGTTGAGTGAAATCGCGTCATTTATATGATAGGCGATACCGTCGTTTAAATCCTTTTTCTTTTAGTTTATAGACATTCAACATGTTTGCTGCATTGCTCGCTCTTATATCTTTCTACATTGCAATAAGGTAAGACCACTGTCCCTTATTTCTGCCTTAAGTCCAACTCTAGAATATTCGATATTTAAATGACTTTTTTGAATGGCAATTCATGTTTGAATTAATAACAATCGATATTTATTTTTCTGATTTTTTTATTTAAATGATAATTTAATTTTTATTCTTGATTATATTATTTAAGGTGTGATCGCTCTTCATTGTGTGCGTGAAATTTATTTGAATTTGAATTTTGATAAATTCAATTATTCGATATTTGAATTTGAATTGATATTTGAATTTTTTCTCAATTTAATTTTTATAATTTTTTTCTTGGTTATATTATTTAAGGTGCGATAGTTCTTCATTGTGTGCATGGAATTTATTCGATATTTGAATGACAATCGATATTTTTTTGAATAACAATTTATATTTGAATGAATGACAATCGATATTTATTTTCTGATCTTTTTATTTGAGGGCCAATTTAATTTTATTCTTGGTTATATTATTTAAAGTATGATTGCTCTTCATTGCGTGCATGGAATTTAAAGATATTTGAATGAGAATTATAATTTTTTAATCAATGACAATCGACATTTATTTTAATGCCAATTTAATTTTTATTCTTGGTTATATTATTCAATGTGTGATTGCTTTTCATAGTGTGCAAGGAATTTATTCGTATTTTTATGATTAACATAATTAATTAAAAAGTAAATAATAACGAAGTGATTTTTAAGACTATAGTTTTACGAATATCAATAGAAAAATTTTTTAATTCATAGGACAACTTTTAAATAGGGTTGACCCATATAAATTTCTTAGAAAATCGTCATACTTTAATAACCAATTAGTTTAGAAAGGTTTGTTTCGTCTTTGTATTTAATATTTTAAAGTTATTATTATTATTATTATTATTTATTATGTACTTTTCCTAATAAAATATGCTTCACAAAGTATATGAGAGACATAACAATCTATCTGTATATACTTATTTTTTACATAATTATATGAGTTAAAAAATGAACTAACGCTAAAAATGGAATTTTTTGTCTTAAAATGGTAAACTTTCATATAAGATCCTACAATTTTTTTATAATATTGATGTGCAATTTTAAATTTAATCTCTTATAAGATTTTAAGTTGATCAATTTATTTATTTTAATTGGAAATGGGGCAGCTAAATAATAATAACATGAAGAAATTTATTTCTGATTCTCATCTCCTATGGTTTACCTTAAATTCATTTAATATGATGTTTTTCATGAAATAAAAAATGAATTAACAACATTATCTTATTTGTACCAGTCAAATCTAATATATATATATATATATATATATACGAGGATACTTTTCTAATTTTTTATTTGGTGTTAAATATAATTCATTTATTACATTTCATTTTTAAATCAAAATGCAAACTAATATTTTTATAACAAATTTGTTAATTTCTTACCAGCTTGTTTCATAATTGAAAAATTTAAAAACGCCTAGTTAATAGATCAAACTGTACAAAAAGAATGCTTTTGTTTAAAAACGCAAGTATAATAAACGTTTTCAAATGAAAATTTCAGCTAAAATTTTCATAGATCTAAAACTTAAACTTAGAACACGTACAAAAGAATTTTGAGAATTATGTTGACCACAAAAATATTCAAATAAAAAATTGTCATGAAAATTTTTTTGTTTTGGATATACATAGCTATGTGAAATAACTTTTCAAATTTAAAGTTAACTAAGAATATCGTTTTTAACTGATTAAAAAATATGAACTAAGACTTATAACTAATACGAATTCCGTTTTTTTTTAAAGCTCAATTGTAAGCTTATTGGATTTAATAAATTTTAATAAAGTTTTTGATTTAAGTAAAATTTATGTATTTTCCATTGCCCTCAATTAGTAAAAATTTGAAATTAAAAAATGTCACAATTCTGTTAGGTAATTGGTGATTATTAATTATTTGTTTTTGAGATAGATAATAGATCATGACTGTTTCTCCAAAAATGTTGATCACAAAAAACAAACATTATTTTCCGCTGAGGAAAATAATTGTGCCGAATTATAAGTATGTAATGGATTATAATTTATTCCTTCTTAAATATTCCTTGTTAACTGAAACGAAATTGTCATTTTATTAGTTTCCTGGCACAGTTTGGACATAAATTAATATAAATCATTTAATTGTTAAAAGTTGTCTAAAAATTTAAAAACATCGTTCCAAGAATGAAGTCTGTTTTACAAATAAACCTTTATAAAAATGAATTAAGGAGAAAAAAAAAAAATCGTTTAGTTATCAAGAATTTATTTTCTATTACTCAAAAAACTACTTTTCATTTATGATTTTTTTTTCTAATGATATAAAATGTATCGCTTGCCATATAAATATCTTTATCTCTTGCAGAATTATTTGAATATTTTAAAAAATAGTATTTTCTATATTAAACAAAATGAAAAATCTTTACTAAATAATATGAACTCTTTGTCATTAAAGTATATATATATTAATAATTCCATTGGGAATATTACTGTCCCACTCATTTTCATTTATGATTTTTTCCCTAATGATACGAATATCTCTTTCAGAAATATTTGAAGGAAAAGCTAAAAATAGTATTTTCTATATTAAATAAAGTGAAAAAATACTTACCTAAATAATCGGAACTCTTTGTAATTATATATATTATTATTATTATTTAGGTAAGAATTTTTTTCGACCGATTATTTAGGTAAGGATTTTTCACTTTATTTAACATAGAAAATACTATTTTTTAGCCTTTCCTTCAAATAGTCCTGCTAGGAAATTAGGAAATTAAAAAACGCGTACGTTTTCTTGCCAGAAATGAGTCTTTTTTAATTATTGTTTAATTGCGTCATCTGAGCGCAGCAGGCAAACATTATTTAAATTCATAAAATATCATGTTATATATACACTGTTCTGCATACGTTTTAAACTCTTTATTCATGTTATATATGATAATTGTTAATTTTGAAACATATTATTTATCTGTTGAGTTATTTATTAATTATATTGTTGAGTAATTTTCGTATGACTTTAATTATTAAGTCATACGAAATTAACTTAAATTAACTTTCAATAAGAATATTCTTTGCGGTGTTCACTTAAGAATAAATGATATAGTTTTTTAAATGTTAGTATGTTTAAGTTTATTGAATGGATATTTTTCATAATTAAATTTAATATTAAAACAATAAAATGTCAACAATGAGAATTTAATATTTTAAAAAAAAAATTTAATACCAGTAGACATAACCATTGTGTTCGACTATTTATCAACAAATACAGAGAATTACTTTTTAAATGTGTGTGAACTTAATTCGTATTTTAATATAATATAGAATATTCTAAAGTTATTTTTTGTCTCTCAATTTTCTTTTTTTTCTCATCCGATTTCATTTTCATTTCTGGCTTGCACTAGAACTTAACTAAAATTAAAAATCAAAAAACAATTCAAAGATTTTAAAAGACAATTCTACTTATCATTTTAACATTTTACATAATTTTTGTAATTAAATTTCAGACATAAAATTTTTTATTTGTAATAAAAAAAGGACCAAATATCTATTGTTCAATACTAAATACTGATCCTTATATATTTTATTTTATGAAATATTAGTATTTTCATTTTACAGCTAACTGTGAACTTGAAAACGATTTAAAAACATATTTTATGAAAAATTATTTACAATGAAAAACATACTTTATGAAAGTGGCAAAAAAACCAGAAAAAAAAAAATATTAAGAATAATTTTTGTCAATTATTTAACTATTTCAGGAAGAGTTGATTCAGTTAGTTTGAGACATTATAATTCTCAAATCTAACGGTCAAAATTTAATTTTTATTATTCAGCTTCAGATAAAACAGCCTGCTATTGTTCTTTTAAAAATAACAAAACACTTCTATTCTATAACCAAAAATTGTAAAGTTGCCATAAAATGTTGGTCTTCTTTTTATTTGTGCATGAATAGATCTCGCTTTCCATTTATGTATATCACAAATGAGCGGGGGAGGGGAGCTTCGGATAGGACATTTTGATGTCAAGTCCAGCATTTGCGTAACTTATGAGAGGTAACCCATATAACTTCCACCATGCAGCTTGACTGTCGATGCAAGAGGTTTACACGCACTGTTACAAATCGCCAGCGAGACTTTTCATTTCTAAAAGAAGCGACTGCCACGAACATCAGTAGTGGAATCAAATTGATCTCTCCTGCTGCGCACGTTACCAAAAGACCACGAGTTGGGCTAAAAATATAAAAATATATTATTATATAAAAATAAATATATAAAAATTATAATTATGTAAATATATAAAAAAATTATAATTATGTAAATATAGAATAATAAATATATAAAAAATTATAATTATATAAATATAAAATAATAATATATAAAAAATAAAAAGTAATGTTTACTAAAACTATTGCTGTGAATTCTATAAATATTTTTTTTTTTAACGCTGTGCATAATAAAAAAAAAAAATCACATCATAAAAATAAAAGATTCAAATTAATCATATCAAAAAGTCGGATTTTCTGAAATTCAAAAGATTTTCTGATTTTCAAATTTGTTAAATTAGTTATAGCAGTTATAAATACTGAGTAAAAGGCTTATTACCTTTATATGTTATCTTATCATTTTTAATTATTAAATCATAAATTATATTATCATGCATTTATTATTATTGAACTACATCACTATCTTACTGGAATAAATTTTTAATTTAAATCTTCGATAGTGTGATTAGTTTATGATAAAATGATTTAGTTGAGATGTTAAAAAAAAACTGTTAAGAAAAATAAATAGGATACTACTGACTGATTAACGGATACATTTATCTCTTTCTTAATTTAAAAAAAAGTTGATTTAGGTTTTTGTAAGCACGTTCTGAAGGAAACAAAACGTAACTGTAACGCAAGAACATCCTGTTATCTATATCTTATTTACGTTTTAGAATCTGCAACAGTATTTGATTAGCGAGGTGAACGGTTGTACTTAAGCGTTTTTTCTTGGTCACAAAATTGTTTAGAGTAGTAGATTTACTTTCAATCATCACGTAAACTTCATTCATCGCTTCCTTTTTGATAACTCAAGTTCTTGTTCTAAATTGTAAACTGAAAGGTTTGAGGGTTATCACAGCTCAAGGTTCAATGTGAGGAACACGAACGATCAAAAAAAGAAAAATCTTTTTTTTTTCATACATTTCTCTTCTATACATCAACTTGTGGACGTAAAAGTTTGTTGACTACAAAATTACCCCACACATAGTGGGTCAAAAATTCGTTCCTGTGTCAAAGCAATTTGAAGCGAACATTTCCATAAGAGGCATCTGCCCTGCGAATTCGAGCTCTTTTTTCCGAACTTAATGAAAAGATTTTCTGGCGTATTGATTCGTCATACTCATGGGAATTCCCCTTTTGACTTGTTTACGGATTCAAATCAAGCTCCCATGGGTGAGAAAGCACTAGCACCTGTTCCTTTCTGAACCACCACCAACTCGTTCTGCATATTATAGTATTTTGTCTAGCAGGTATATATTAGTCGAATGCAAGACTCACCCTTTACCCTTACAGTTTTCTAGCGTATTGATTCGTCATACTCATGGAAATTCTCCTTTTGACTTATTTACCGGGTTTCAAATCGAGCTTCCAAGCGTCAGAAGACACTCGCACCTGCTCTTTCAGAACCACCAACAACTTGTTTGAATATTGTAGTATTTTGCTCACAGCAAACATATAGTAGTCTAATTCCCTCTCAACAAGACTTACCTTTTACCCTTACCCTTTTGACCCTCACAGAATATCCTATCTTGGCTTACTAAGAGACACTCGCCATATTAATCTTTCTTTTTATTTGTTTCAAATTTTGTTCTCCTTGCATTTAAAATTTGTTTTAAGCACCTTTCTGTCGCCTGTTATTCAATCGGAAATCATATGATATTTTATTTGCGAGGAAGTATTTGGTTTTTATTAACTCTACTTTGAACAATTTGTTGTGCAGATTGACCAAAAACTAATCCTTGTTCCATTAAACAACACCAACTAACCTAAATGAAAAAGACAATCTAGTTAACTGCGATATGTTTAAAATCACTTCGTACTGATCAATTTTTCAGCTGGACAATTCAATCAGTTTGGTTTATATTAACATTTTTTTTTTATCTATGTATTCAATAAAAGGCAGTGTTTTAATTATAGAGTAATTAAACAGCTTAACGATAGGTCCCAAAGTCAATGATCCACACAACAAAGTAACTAGTTCTATCTTTAAACAACTAGTTCTGTCTTTAACATGTTTGTTAACAACTTCATGATAGCTTTAAAATGTCGGTTGATAATATTCTTTTCAACTGGCCCAGCAGGAAACTTGTCAAAAACGGATGTTACTTGTGGTCAGTTGTTAACATGCGTGTTAGCAACTCCAATATAGTTTTGAAATGTCGGTTGATAATCCTCTTTCAACTAGCCCAGCAGCAAACTTGTCAGAAATGGATGTTACATGTGGTCAGTTGTTAACAACTCCAAGATAGTTTTGAAATGTCGGTTGATAATCCCACTCTTTTCAACTAGCCCAGCAGCAAACTTGTCAGAAATGGATGTTACATGTGGTCAGTTGTTAACAACTCCAAGATAGTTTTGAAATGTCGGTTGATAATCCTCTTTTCAACTAGCCCGGCAGCAAACTTGTCAGAAAGGGATGATTGTTAACAACTCCAAGATAGTTTTTGAAATGTCGGTTGATAATCCTCTTTTCAACTAGCCCAGCAGCAAGCTTGTCAGAAATGGATGTTACATGTAGTCAGTTGTTAACAACTCCAAGATAGTTTTGAAATGTCGATTGATAATCCTCTTTTCAACTAGCCCAGCAGCAAACTTGTCAGAAATGGATGTTACATGTGGTCAGTTGTTAACAACTCCAAGATAGTTTTGAAATGTCGGTTGATAATCCTCTTTTCAATAGCCCAGCAAGCTTGTCAGAAATGGATGTTACATGTGGTCAGTTGTTAACAACTCCAAGATGTTTTGAAATGTCGGTTGATAATCCTCTTTTCAAACTATGCCCAGCAGCAAACTTGTCAGAAATGGATGTTACATGTGGTCAGGTTGTTAACAACTCCAAGATAGTTTTGAAATGTTTGATAATCATCTTTTCAACTAGCCCAGCAGCAAGCTTGTCAGAAATGGATGTTACATGTGGTCAGTTGTTAACAACTCCAAGATAGTTTTGAAATGTCGGTTGATAATCCTCTTTCAGCAAAGAAACTTGTCAGAAATGGATGCTCACATGTGGTCAGTTGTTAACAACTCCAAGATAGTTTGAAATGGTTGATAATCCTCTTTCAACTGGCCCAGCAAGAAACGAGAAATGGATGTTACCTGTGGTCAGAGCACAGAACATACTACTATTGAATATCTTATCATTGCAGGTCAAAATCGTAAGAGGTATTCCCCCATAGAGCGAAGAAAAACTGTATCTGTTAAGAAACAGTCCATTAGGTCAGAAGTAAGTTGTAATCTTAATCATATTTTTAAAAAGATCTTATTTTCTGGGCCTTTTGGATCATCGGTAAGAAATATACTTGAATTTTCTGGCATCTAACACTAAGTTTATTTGTTTGGATTTCTTTTTTGTATCCTTTTCGTTTTCTTTTAGTTAATATTTTAAGCATCGATTCTTCTGAATTTTTTCAGAAACATCTTATAAGGTGAAGTTTCATTATGTATTATTTTGAATAAGAATTTATTCAAAAATATCTTATAATGTGAAGTTTCATTATGCATTTTTGAATAAGATTTTATTCATCTGAATAAATTTTATTGTTGAAATGAATAATGCTCTGAATAAATGGCTTTGTTGTATGAGTAGTAATTTATTCAAAACGTTTATACATCCGAAATCTTTTATGTCAATCGTTCAGTTGTCAGTCACCACTTAATTTTTTTTAACAATTTATTTGATTATACTTAAAATGTTTTCACAAAATTGATGAGCAGTTAAAATTCTTTTTTTTCTTAAAAAATAGCATCGATTACAAATAAAGCGTATGTGACACACGCAGATAATTCAGAAATCAAGGGCCTTGATGATAAGCATAAAAGTTCAAGGCTGTGTTATAGTGATAAAAATTTATTTTGAGCTTTTATCATTTTGAATTTTACAAGATATGTAAGTGCTATTTTATGATACCAATTTTCTGGCACTAATTCTGCTTACCTTTGTATCAGATAGTTAGATAGATAAAAAAGAAGCACACAAAAAATTCTGCAACTCTTATTTACATTAATTTTTGCACACATGTGTTAAAGAATAAAAGGTTAAATCTTATTTTTATATAAATTTATATCTCGCTATTAAAAGTCTTCTGCCATCATATTTCCTTGGTAGC
>BPLR01005489.1:0-11173 GCA_021605095.1 Caerostris extrusa | reverse complement strand
GGAATCGGCCAGCGCTAAAAATTTTAGAAATGAGTGCTGCCAAGAATTGCATCGTTGTAGAACAACAAAATTGTTCGTCATGTAATCAGTGAGTGATTGCGGTCACTTTTGCTATTTACAAAAATATCTCCAAAGCTCTAATGAAAAACTTGGTTTTTATTTATTTTTATTTTTATTTTGAAATTGATGAATTATCTGACAAGCATGTTGTAAATTTTGCGCTGGCCCAATATGCAGAGGGGGTTGAAAAAGCTTTCAGCCGGTGAAAACTTAAGGACATGTTTGTTTACTCCAAAACAAAATTATTTTTCAGCTTAGATTTTAAAACAATGATTGGCTCCAGATGTCATACCAAACAGAGGATTAATTATATATATTCTACATCCATACTTGAAAATACGAATCGCATATTTGTTGAATTACCTGTTCATGACTCTGTCAAAGATCCTGGACTGTTTTTAGTTTTAAATAGCTAAAGAGAGGATACTTTTTCCATCTTTGTAATGTTAAACAAAACCCTAATTACGAATTGGCCTTTATTAATGCCAGGTTTTATAGTCTTGGTTCAAATAGCAAAAAAAAAAAAAAAAAAAAGACATTCAATTTCCAATAAAAAATGATGACTTACTACAGGAAAATAGTATTT
The DNA here is from genome assembly GCA_021605095.1 of Caerostris extrusa. NCBI lineage: Eukaryota > Metazoa > Arthropoda > Arachnida > Araneae > Araneidae > Caerostris > Caerostris extrusa. The sequence goes on along the minus strand of BPLR01005489.1, from coordinate 10,527 downwards.
AAATAAAAGGATATATTATTATAATTATTATTATATATCGGATGTAGACATTTTATGGAAATGCTGCTTAGAGTTCTGTAGTCACTTTCAAGTGATTACACAAGTATATCCTTTTTAGTAAGTACTTCTTAAAGAAAAAAAAATAGTTATTATTCGAGTACTTTTAAAAAGCTATTTATTTTGTCAAAGTGCGTGATTAGAGGCTCTGCATGTATGGCGGTGATCCGAAGTCTACATGTTGCGCCTAATACAAGAGCCACGATTCCTATTCATGCTTATATTAACAATATATGGCAGGCACCAAATACTATTCAATGGCTTGATTTTATAGCTTATTATGAAGGTATTGTTATACTTTATGCCCTAAGTGGTTTTGGTGAGGAAAAACTGGATGTGTTTCTGCAGACGCGTATTGTCTTGAGACGAATCATTTTCATGTAAGCATTTTTTTTTTCCTTTCTTGAAGAAAATTTTTGAAGTATCATATTCTTTTATATATATATTTTTTTAAAAAACGGCGTTTTTCTATTACGAATGTCAATTTATTGTGATGCCTGTCGTGTACACCCTCTGAAAGACATATCCATGGCAACTGTCAGGGACAAACGGACAACACTACTGCAGTTCTTCGTTCCCAAGGTTTCCATGTCGACGAACTTTGGGAACAGGAATTTACGGGCAGAAGAACAAGAATCCTCAACTTCAAAACTTTTTTTGAGTCCAACTCTATTGAAAATAGATTAAATCCAAGAGACGGAATTTTCGGTGGACTTACAAAAGATAAATTGTTTTCTAACGGTTATATGTAATACATTGATTTTACGTTATATCCTTAGGTGATTTTTTATTTAAGGGATTTTTTAAAAAATTAAATTACTTTCTTTTGTTTAAATTTTTGTTACAATGTTTGTTTATACTCTAAAGGTTAGCAATAATGTGTTTATCCTGCTGAACATCTAAAAATTATTATCAAGGATTTTTAAGGTGAGGACAGCTATTTATTTTCCATCCTTTGCCGAAAAAAAACCTCCTCGCGCTTTGTATTAAAAGTATTTACCAAGAAAATTAATGTTAACCCTATGTAGAACATAGGAAAACATTAATTTTTCCCTGGTAGCATTATTAATATTAATTTGTTTATTGCATCAAAAATATGCAACAAGCTGCATTGAACTTTAGTAAAAAAAAAGATAACTTTTTGGCATATAGGTAATTGAAGAGGTAAAAATAGCGAAGAGAAAATGCTACATAATTGCTGAATTATTTTTAAATATAAATTTACATTAATTGAGTAGATCAAAAAATATTTTTAATTTTCAGATGTACGTAGTCTATCATTTCTCATCTGCCACTGCTTTCCTGTTTAATTTTTAGAACAAATCAATGTATTGTTTAAACAGGCAATCAGATGTAGATGGGAAATGATATGTTTAATAAAAGTGGTAACTGAAGAGTATAATAGTAAAGCTGGGTAGTAAACTCTAACATCTGCTCTCCATTAGCAAAATAAAGATCTATCTTTATTTTGGAGACTGTGTGGTGACACATAGAATTTTTTTTAGTGACTGTCTTTGATTCGAAAGCTGCCTTATGAGTAAAACTTTTGTTATTTCATTTACATTTTTTGCAAAGGATTTTAAGATATTGTTGTATCGATTTGTAAAAAAAAGTTATTCGTTAGATTCCAGAGCATTGTTGCTGAAAGGATAACACAGAAGAAAAGTTTTTGGGTGGAAAGGAGAATTTCATTAAATTGAACAATACTCTTTATGTTCCAAAAGAGTAGAGAAAATAGGTTCTACAACAATTCTTGACTTAGAATGAATTACTAACAATAATTTAATACTAATAAATCCAGCTAATAATGTATTGGAATATTACCTTTACGTATATTTTAGATGCTTTTCATATTGCGCAAATTAATTACTCAGTAGTTGTCTCTTTAAATGAAAATAAAATTAAATCTAATTCAGTTAATCAAGATAATCACACACCAGCATTGAATGTAAATCGTATAATAAGGGGAAAGATTATAACAAAATTAAAAAAAATAAAAAAGTTCGAATTCTATACATAAGGAAAAAAAATACGGCCAATATATCAAGGCCAAATCATCATTAAAAGTACTAATTCAAAATAAATTATTCATAACTTGACATATTAAAAGTAATAATGAACATGATTATACCAAATGACAATGGTTAGTCAAATACACAAGGAAAATAAATCCAAAACATGTAAACGGTAACAGTTATAATGAAGAATAGTTAGAAACAAAAGCAGGTTAAATTACGTTGACCAAATCAGAACATTCACTGGCGTAATTCTGCAACATGTTCTTCGAAGTCGTTGTCTGTGCGTTGATCGGAATCCTCGCGGTGTTGGCCTTATTGACTCTATGGAGAAAGAAGTACAGCCGATTCGTTCCAGACAACAAGCACAACGTCTTCCAGATATTCGTAGATGTGATGGATTCCATCTTTTTCATTACATCTGGAAAGAAGACTGCTTTTTTGCATCTCTGTAAGTAACCCTTCATTTAAATACATTACTATTCCTTGAAGAAAATCATTTTATTTAGGAAACTACTCAGGAAAGGTAAATGCAAACGAATTTTAGAAATTTCACCCATTTTCAAGCGAGTAATAGGTGAAAAACAAAAGAAAATCGTCAAGTAGCTTTTAGTTTATTTCCCTAATTAATGTATCGACTTTTACTATCCTATTAGTAATAATAATATTTCCCCACTGTTATATTTGGGATGATGAAATAATTGTCAACCTGATCTCGTTTAAAGAGACTTTTAAGAAGCCTGATCTCGTTTTCTCATTTTAAAAGAATCAATAGCAAATGATGTTTCATATGCCTTGTTGCATATATGCGCAATGTTTATTAACAGATTGTTCTGAGAAAAGCGTTTTCTCTCTGTAAAATCCATAACCAGCTAAAAATTCCATAAACTACAAATCGACAAACTTCGAAATATACATATGCCATAGTGAATTCTGCAAATGCTGCTGTTTCTTTTTATTTCAATTGATTCATGCAGTTTCACAAATCTTTGGTATCAGGCATCTCTTAGCAGATCATTTTAAAATCTGGTCTGAGGTCCATTGAAATCAAATAATTTTTCACTATGAATTTTTAGTTCTTGCTTGCACGTAGCGGGAAGTCTAATCGAATCTGTTTTCAATGGGGTGCCCATGGAAAATGATTCACCTTGACTAGGAGTTACTATAGCCTTTACGTCAGGGCTCTCCAAACTATGGCCCGTCCGGCCAAATCCGGCCCGCGACAGCGAATAGCTTATTGTTGGATACAAAAACACAGAATGATAATAACTCGGTTTTATTGACTTGCTAAGTATAGCTTAATGACAAGCATAATACGCAGAAAATTTAACTTAAGCATGACAACTAACCAATAATTGAAAAGAATCCCACTAACATTATAAACTAGTGAACATCCCGCGGTTACCCTTGGTTGTAATGTTGGGGTTGTTATCTTGGTTGCTATGTTGGGGTAACATCGCATATGTATGTATATCGATGTTTGAAATGTATATATCCTGAATCAGACATATGATTTTTATCCTGAAAATCCCTCAGGAACGGAAAAGCTCAATTAACGCGAATGAAACCGCGGGGGGTTTCCCCTTGTAAAAAAATACTAATGAGATTTTTTTTCCGATTTTTCACTGACAACAGTTTGTAGTTAGCAAGCGTATGCTCGGTCAGAGCGCGTACTCAGAGACTAGTCTAGAAATTATGGATAATGGCAGAAAAATGAAAGCGGTTTTGGCCCTTGATACTTATTGGGTAAACAGTATGGCCTGAAGGCTGGAAAGTTTGGAGACCCCTGCTCTACATGATTGTTACTTTATACAGTTCACCACCTACTTCAATATGGGAACCAAGTTTGAACGGATTCTGAAGATGGTGTTGAGTGGTTCAATTAGCCGCCAGAAAATATTGAGTCTTCTTTAGTGGTTTCCGAGTTCGCATTCTGGAACGCGTACTATAAAAGCATGACTGTTTAAAAATTTTCATTCGTTCTAATTCATTACAATTACAAATTTCGTTCGGTCTACTTACTAATTATTTAATTTCAATCTCGAATATTTCTCAGCCATGTAAGTTTAAATACGCTTTTTTCAAACATATTCATTATAAAAAAAATGAAAAAAAAAAATTTTTTTTTTTTACGATTTAGCTAATATTATTAGAACACGATGCATAAATTGTACATCTGTTTATTCACACCATTGCATGTAATTAACTATTGGCTAATAAAATTTATACAAATAGAAACCTCATGTAAACCCAAACATTGTATTTAATTGCACATCACTAATACCTTTTATATAAAAAAATGATGTCTTTTTATTTTTTATTGCATTTTTCAGAGAAAAATATGACGTTATCATTCAAATATATTTTTGCAAAACAATATTTTGGATGAAAATTATTAATAATAAAAATATTTATTTCATTTAAAATATTTCAATCATTATTTTATATGAGAAATACATTTGAGATTATCAAAATAACCATTTGAATAATAATTATTTCTATAATGAACAATAATTTAATGGTGCAAAATCATTTAATATGTGTTAGAATTCAAAATGAAATTGCGCCAACTCATTCTTATCCGTTTCCATCAATTTTTAGCCCTTCAGGTATTAAAAATGATGACAATGTTAATGAATTTATTTGTTTAACATTTTTAAAACAACTTTATATATTATATATTACAAGTATTATTATTTTTTATACATATATTTATTTAGTAAATTTTGTTATACAAGAGTTTGTTACTTTTTTAACACCAATTAAGTAGTGAAAATCATCAAAAATTTGTGTTAACAATGCTTGTATTATGAAACTGTATTTTTTCAATTTTTAATAAAGTACAAATTAAAAATAAAACTTTTAAAATTAGAAGTTAAAACTCATGTATTGGTAAAATTGTATGCATTTTTAATTTGTTATTACATTTAATTAATTATATCTCTTTTCAGATATGATGAAGTATCTCATAGAAAAGTCAAAAAAATTCAGACATTATCCGTTCTTTACACTTTGGTTGTTATGGGTTCCAGTGATAATCATACACAAAGCACAAGCAGTAAAAGTATGTTTATTTCTATTTGAAAAGAGCTTATTTCAAAACATTGAAGCAAAATGAACTGAACTGACATAATTTTTATGTGGAAGGAAAATATGTTAAATATTATTATAATTTCAATAATGTGTTCTGAAGTATTAATAATATTTCCTTTGGAAATATAGTGGAAATTACAACAACTGTTAAATTAAGTAGTTGAATTTGGAGATTTCTACATTTGTAAAGATGGAGTTAATTAATTATGACAGTGTATTTTGCAATTAAATCAATTTTTTTTGGCTGTTATGTTTTTCTTTAATTTTATATCATAAATTTGTTAAAATAAATTAATTCTTATTCATTAATCTATTACAAGTTTTTTTTATTATCATTGCAGTATGTCAAATGAATGACAAATTAAAAAAATATATATATCTAAATAAACTTTTATTTTGATTTATATATGTAAAAAAATTATATTAAGGTAATATGTATTTACTTAAGAAATAATACATTTCTTGGAAATCAAAAATTAATTTTCTTTGTAAAACATTTTTCTACAGGATCTGTTGAAAGAAAAAAGAATAATCGAAAAAAGTGATTTTTATGATTTCTTTAAAACCATATGTTGGGAATGGTATTTTTTCATGGTGAGTTAATTCAATAAAATAAAGTTAAAATGTAGTGCAATTACATGTTCCCTGTTTGATATTTTAAAAATAATTTTTTACCTATTGCTCTTTATTTACAGAATTTTTCTTGTTTGTTTCATCTTTTTGAATAAAATAGTAATAATTTCAAAACGATCAGAGTTATTTGTGTGAATTGAATATTCAAATGGTTGGTGTTCTTTACTTTAATATTTAAGTTTTGGATTATATCATAAAAATAAAAACTATACTAAAAATAGATTGATATTCATAAATTGAATTTCATAAAATTTTTAACATTAGCATTTATATCCTAATATGTGAATATAAATCGAGTGATAAATTTTTATTTTTATAATACTTTATTTTTATAAAATTTCAGAAATATTAAAAATAAAAATTGTTTCCTCGATTTTTTTTTAATTACCGCTGATGTTTCCTTTATTAATTGAAATATGCTGCACTGCCAAAATAATTTGCAAAATAAATATACATTTTAGTCAAATTCATCAAATTTTTGTGTTTATCATTTATTTTGCTAGACAATTTCTAAGATCAGTATACTTAAAGTTTACTTATATGGATTATATTTAAAAATCGAATATGTAATAAAATCACGAAAAATATATTTCATTGCATTTTACAGTGACAGTTCGCAGTGGAAAGAACGAAGGAAGCAGCTCGCTCCTTGTTTCCAAAGCAACATGCTCAAAGGATACCTCACTGTCTTCAACGAGCATGCGCAGAAATTGGCCGAGTTTCTGCACGAAGAAACGGGCAAAGAATTCACGTGCGTTGAAAGCCCCTTATCGCTATGCTCTTTGGATATAGTGTGCGGTGAGTCAAACGATGCATAAAATCAGGTTTGAATAATGCGATAGCATGAAATGCAAAACTATAATGAATTTGTTTTAAATTTTATAATGCGAAAGTTCAATCTTTATACTATTATATTAGTTAATTTCATATTATTGTGTAATTGCTAATGACAAATTTAGCACAAATCAAGTAGATGTTTGCAGTTCATACTCACACCATTCGAATTTATCAACTATTCGATTGATAATTTTCCTGCTTTTGCATCTTTTGCACTTCATCCAATTTATCTGCATTAAATATACACTGCGTTAAAACAAAATTCAACACCAAGAAGGATTTGAACTATAAACGGTATTTAGAAGATTTATTTACGCATCTGAAGGATGACGACTTTTTAAAATATTAGGCCAGACGATTAACCGTGGCATAAGTTGTGCCCTATAAATATGGAAATCACATTTACTTAAATTAGGAAAGTGATTCCAATTTCGTAATTTCTATATATTCTGGATTAGGCGTTGTTTGCTGGATGTGATTTGAAAATACATTAAATGAGACTGTGTAATAAGGCTCCAAGAAGATGGATTTTGTATGTTTCACATGTTATGTTATGCTCACATGTTATGCAGGTTTCACATGTCCCTATGTTGTTTCATGTCCCTGACATGAAACATGTACATAGGACATGTCTGAAGAAAACTGAGGTCCAGCCTCACATTGCTACTACTGAGAAGGGCAACTCCAAGAAGTCCAATGCCATAGGTTTTGCTAGATAAACAATATTTAGAAACGTGTTTATACATCTGAAAGTTGACGTTTATCAAAATATCGGACTAGATATAATGGCGCTAATAGCACACCTGTATTCATGAAAATCCCGTCTGCTTTAAATGCGTGATTTCGTAAGTAGTACATATATTCCGTATCAGACGTTGTAAACTGGATGTGAATTAAAAACACCATTAAGTAGACAAAGAACGCAGTATCAGCAACTTACTCAGTTTGAATAAGGCCAATTAATAAGGGTACAAAAAAGTTAAATTTTGCATGCGGATGTAGCAGAAAGTCTTTCACAGGGATATTATACTTGCAGGGATATCCTCTTTTTATGATTGTTGAAAACATTTGGCAGGATAATCTTTGTCTCAAATATACCGGGTTCTACCCACACACAGCCCACTACTGATAAGGTGACCACCGCATTCGTTGCATGATTCTAGTATATCTTGCTGCTTTTGAAGCAGAAAAACATTGGCAATACATATACGAAAATTGGAACAGTGCAGATAAAATTAAAATAAACTTTCACATGAAGTTTCTGTTGGCACCAGGATAACATAGCGAACGATACAAATTACTTGAGAAAGAACGCTGATCAAGATTCTCTTTTACTGTTCATGCCGCTTAATTCAAATTCACTGCCACCTGATATTTCAGTAGTGTCAATCTATAGGGTTGGAATCTTCTCAAATATGAGCCGCTGATAGGCACAAAAAATTGCAGCCTTATTCCACATTCAGCATGGATCATTGCTGATTTATTAGACAAAGTGTAATAAGGGATTCCTTCCCAAAATATAACATACGACTCCTGTACAATGCAATGCATGCAAATTGATACATTTCAAATTACAGTAATTATTAATGTACCTCCATTTCATTTAAAAGGTGTTTCCTTGTAACCTGCAACCTTGGAACTTGAGTCAAAAGCTATGTTATCTAGCCCAATTTCTTGTCTAAATCACATCCTTTTAAATTAATTTTCTTTGATGTTGGGATTTTATCTTACACCAGAGCATGCATATTTTTATTATCAAATTTAAAACATATTTATTGAATAAGAAATATGATTAATACATTAATTGTAAAATATTTTTTAAACTATCCAGTTTTGACAAAGCATATTTACATAAATGGAAAAAAATTACCAGTATATTGCATACAAATTAAAAAAAAAAAGACTATAGATAACCAATACATTTTTCTGCATTTACAACATTAATACAAGTATACAGATATTTTATTTTTAAAAATTCAATTAATTTCACCCTTAAAATTATTTATTAAAAAATGTGTTTCAAATAATTTTTAAATTCATGTGATTTAATGATGAAAGGAAGGAATTTGTATTTGCATTAATTTCAAAAAAATTCAAGTAATCATCGTATAGCAGATAATGAAGATTAGCAATTGCAAGGATGCACATCAAATAAAATAGAAAAATTCTTGTCCTTGATTCTTCTCCGAAAAAAGATGATCATCGCCATAAATCTTTGTTCTGTTAAACAGCACGATGAAATTCACAGCTTTTTCCTTTTCTTTAAAGATACATAATTTTATGTTTTGCACAGGACGCGTCTTTGCTGAGATGGAGGTGAAAATCTGGTGTGTCACATCCTGAGAAGTTTTTCCCTTCACTCTCTGGACTCGAGGGACCAAGTGCTTCCCCTCATCAATCGTCTCAACCCGCCCGCATCAAATTTCGACGTAGACAACCGTGAATGTCCTTTCAAGAACTTAATTTAATTGATTTGCTTATTACTTTTTGTTGTTGTTCCACCAACATGTTTTTTGTTGTTGTTCTTTCTTTAAATAAATATATTGCACATCAAACTTATTCTTGTTTTATATATTGTGCAATCCTATGTTGGGCAGAAAATAATTTATTCCGTATTCATTAATTTGCAGATCCGAATATTCTAGACTTCTATTACTTCCCGTTTTCTTGTATATAATATAATCTGTAGTGCATTGTATAAATATATACATCAAATTTGTTTTTAATTGTATTAAGAAAATATGTCAATTAAACTATACCCTTGATTGTCATATGATAAGTGAACGAGGGGTACTGATGCAAACAATAGGTATTATATATGCATTAACTAGGATGCCTCCAAACGTGTCAAGGTTGCCACCAGGTCTCAAATAAACAGATCTTAATTGTTTGCTCTATCAGAATCTAATCCCACTCTACTCAAATTAACACAGTAATTTGAGTCTACTCTACTGAACTTAAATCAACAGAATATTTATATTTGTCAAGTAATTGTAGTGTTGTTCTTAACTTTAAAAGCCTTAATTAAACAATAACCCGATCCTAGAAACAACTAGCTACACCTTTTATCAACACACACATTAACCATTATGAATTCCGCAATGATCCATACCACAAATTAAATCTACTAGTTCGCATACCTTCAAAGACCTATATGAGATTGGAAAAGGAAACACACTCACATGAAATAATTCACAAACAAGATTCATAATTTTTAAAGATAAACTAACATGTATTTATTGATATTTACAAAATTTAAGTTTAAAATAAATTATGCAATTAACATTATCTAAAGAAAAGTGAAATTTGGAGGTAATGTATTAATAAAAATGTATTTTATACACAATTTCTAATAACAAAACAATGTTTACTAATCAAATAATAAGGTGATAATTCCATACAAATTATTACTTTCAGAACTGCTAAGGTAGAGGAGCAATTCTTTATTTAATCTTTCAAAACTAAAGTTTCAGTATTAATAAGCATTAATCCACTTACATCAGTTGATGATTCCATCCGGTCAGCGATAGAGACCAACAAAGAGCTCCTGCCAAGCGACGCACATAGAATATAGCATAACATATGAATTATACAATAATTATACAAAATTTTAAAAATATATTTATAAAATAATAATAATTTTAATTAAAAATATATTTATAAAAGATATTGCTCATATTAGCAAAGCATAATTTTAAAAAAATCATTCAGATCTTTAAATTTAAAATGTGATTGTCTTCAGTAACATATACGTACCACAGACGTGCCATACTGTATATTGTTGTATTTTCCCGAAATTTATGAATTTATAAACGAAAACATTTACATTAAATTATTTTATCTTTTACCAGAATGCAGTATTTTATTTGATCTTGTGAAATTATTTACCAAT
>BPLR01005488.1:0-45718 GCA_021605095.1 Caerostris extrusa | reverse complement strand
ATATAGCCCATATACCAATTGTGTCAATACACTGACTGGTTCAAAATAAAGGAAGTTTTATTTTAGTCACCTGTATTTACTCCATGCTCATTATAATTATATGTATGAATAAGAATGAAACAGGAATTAATAAGGAAATGTGATAGACATTTTTTAGAATACGCGTAATCCACGTTCGTGAGAATATACTTATCTTTTATTTTTATATTCTTTATTTTCTTCTTAATTCAATTCTATCAAGAAAAAAATTTCCGAAAATTCTTATGATCTAAATTAAAAATAATTAACAAATAATTCTATTAGTATTTCACAGATGACGCTCTACCTGTCAGCGAAATCCAAGTTTTTCGTGCTAGTAATTTAAAGGATTGAAGTCTGGTAACTTGAAGGCCATGCTTGATATCTGAACACGCAATTATCGCTATACATTGTGTCTATCCTGTCTTGTGGTAGTATATGGTGTGGCTCTGTTCTGATGAAAATCGCATTTTTAAAAAGATCCATTCCGTTTAATTTAAGATCCATCCACTTTTTTTTTTTCATTTTCCCACATTTATTATCCAATGGAATTAATTATGTCATAATATTGATCAAAATTGAACTATTCGATTTATTTTAGTTTAGTTATCTTGATGAATTTCAATAATAATATTTTATTTTAAAGTAAGGTTCTTTTTTTAAATACTTAAACATATTTGTTGTTTTCATATTTTTAGACTGTAGTATCTGGATCCGTTGAGCCTGACACCTTCACACTTCGAAGAAAAAATAATGGGCAATTGAAATTCGATTCAGTTCTTGTAGGAACAAAAAGTCAAAGAATGATAATGCAAGGTTCGTTTTTTTATTTAAAACCATATAACTGAAAAAAAAATTCTTCAAGCTGTTAAGATTGATGGAACATAAAAGCTTTAAAGTAACGATTCGGAAATTTATTTTAAAATAACTTTATTCTGAAATGAATTCAAAATTATTTACTTATAAGTATTTTTTTGTGTTGTAATACTTATATCAAACACAAATGTTCAAGACATTATAATTATCTATTCATTTATAATTATTTATTTATAATTATTAATTCATATTACAGTATATAAATATATTTTAATATGATATGTTCTTATTTTTATCAAAACTTTTTCCTTTATTATATAAAATTTTAAATTTGAAATATCGACACTTGTCTTTTATTTTGTGCGTTTTATGAAAAAATTATTTATTATTAATAATCTTAAATATTAATGCTTAAAATTAAATAGTTGTTTTTATTATTCTAATATATAATAGTTGCTTCTATGTTATCATATTGGTTTACCCTTTTTCATGCCAGGTTCTGGTGGAACTGTTACCGAAGACATTGATGAGAGTTTAAGAAATGAAAGTTGCTTATCCAAAGAAAATGCCGAGCGTTTGGGAAATATAGCAATTCAAGTATGAGTTACCATTTAATAATTTTTATTCAGGGAACTATGATATAAAAACAAACACTTGTATCCTTTTAATAAGTTACGTTTTGAACGCCGTAGCGCATGCGCACTTAAGTATCTTTATCTGTCGGCTATCTACAAACGCCATTTTGGAAGCATAAAAGATAAAATGTGTTTACCACCACCATATCGACAAATAACTGCACCTGTACTAATTGTAAAACCGAACATGCTAAAATAAGCATGGGAAGAGTTCTATCAACTGAATATCCTTCGTGTTTCTAGTGGTGGTAAAATATGTGGCCCTTTACGATTTTACGACCTCTTAAAATGTTAATTTTGATTTCAATTGTCCAAACAGGTTGTAACTTCTTTAAATTTGGTGTTTTCTTTTATAAATACCCTGTATTTATAAAATAAAATGAAGTAATATATTTTGTTGTACAAGAAAAAAAAAGCCACTCTCTAGTTGCACATTTATTGTTATGCTTTTATTCTCGCTAAGTGATTTGGAAATTGAAACTAATCATTTTTATTTCATTAAGTGAATAGCACAGTAGAAGATTTTTTTCTGTTCCAGCTGGCTTAGACACCTTGGTCTTAAGGCAACAGTTTGAAGTGAATAAATGATAAGTAAAAATGCTTGCAGATCAAGAATTTGTCACATCCATAGTGCCAGATTCTTGATCTTACATTGTTGCTGAAATCAAGTATCGCTTGAACATAGCTATGAACAACGAAAGGATGGAAATATATAAACTTTACAATGTAAATTAGTAAACACATCTTGCGTCTATCTCGTCTTATTCCCCCTTGAACGTAATTTTGCGATGTGTCTGGATGACCTACAATTATTTCATTTTAAATACATGCTGTGCGTGACATTATGTGATCATTCTCATTTTATTTCAATCTTTTTGATTTTCTGATCATTTTAACTACAAGTGTTTATAGGGTTATTGAGCTGATAAATGCATAAAAGTGCTGCACTGACATTTCAATTTTAATTTTTAGATTGAAAAATTCTACAAGACAACCAGGGATATTGAATGGGGTATTGTAAAAGATGACGTGTATATTTTGCAGGTAAAGGAACTTATTAATAATGCTTTATTTTAATTAATGTTAAAAGATTCGAAATTTACTTTGTATAATTATAAACACTATTATCATTCATTTGCAGTCTCGCCCAATTACAAGTGGAGCTGCAGTAACGGAATATGAAATAAAACACGAATTTGATGCACCTTTACGTAGTGAAAATGAGTATTTTACAATTGCAAATGTTGGGTGAGATTTTTACTAATAATATATTTTTGACAATTTATTAATTTTTAAACTAACTTTTTAATCTTAACAACATCGATATAAATTTAACGTAAAATATTTTTTTTTTTACTACTGATAACCTCAGAGGAAGTGACACGTAAATGCAATGTTATTAGTGTGAAATTATCTCGTCAACACCGCCACTGCAAATCAAATGAATGAGCAAAATTAAAATTTAAAAGCTCCCGATTAATTAAAATTAAACATTTATTTAAAATTTGCAACAGTCAATTCTAGGTTTTATTGTGAGTAGTGGTTGCTTATAGGTTTAGAAATCTGAATGAGCTATGATTTTAGAAGCCATAAATACCCCACCATTTGCATTTATATACAATTTATTTTCTAAGTTCTGGACATGGATATAATTTATATCACCTTTCTTTTAAATCTGTAAATTATGTATTTGGGGCCTGATGACCGAGTAACTAGTGTTCTGGCTCTCGATACCACAGGCTTCGAGTTCGAGTCCCGACTGTGGAATGGATGCCGGTAGTGGTTTTGGAATCCACCTCAAGCTTTAGATTCCGATGTAATATGACTGTACAGGGTTGGACTTAGGGCTGACTACCTTACACCGTAAAATGAAAACATCATCTCATCTTTCAGAATTTGCCCGAAAGTCTTAGCCAAACAGGGCCCTTTGGCGCTCGGTACCGCAGGTTTCGGGTTCGAGTTCCGGTGATGCCATGAACGTTTGTAGTGGTTCGCAATCTACTTTAAACCGTAGGTACCGGTCTAATAGGATCGTTGTGTGTGTGTGTGTGGGGGGGGTTGTGACTCGCGTCCGTAGCATATCTTCAAGGTACATGTGCTCCTGGGTAATGCTAAATGAATCCTTGCAGTCCTTGCTTATAGCACAAAGATTGACTGTCTCTGTATTGCCAGCTGCATGAGAACAATAACCATGGGACTGTTGGCCATTAGCGAAGAAGAAATTATGTATTTTCTTATATTTAAACAAATATTTTTAGAATGAATATTTTTTTTGCAAAATTATCTAATATATATATATATATATATATATATATATATATGATCTTTATTAGTTTCTTTTCTTTTGTAGGAAGTGATGCCAGGTGCGACATCGCCTTTGGGAATAGAAATAATTCAGAAATGTTTTGGCAACATATTTAAAGTAATTAACTATTACTACTTTTTCTTTTTACCGCTTTTTTTAAATCTGATTTTTACAACACTTTAACTTGTTTGCATTTCTTTTATTAGAAAATAGTAATAAGTAAAGGTGTTCCCGATAGTTTTCTGAAGAGTAAGTACTACGCTTCAGGCCTGATGTCGCACTACAACCATATGATGGGAACGGTCGCCGAGGTAAAAATGTTTAAAAACATTTCTTAACTGCCTTCGAAGGATTTATGGATGGATGATGTATAATTCTTATATTTTTCGTTTTGCTGCAGATGATAGTCAGATATGGAGTCGATACTCTTGCGTCCAAAGGATTCATGATCAGCATATTCGGTCGCATTTTAGAGGATCCAGAACTGTTGCAGTTTGCTTACGGGAAGGTGAAACCAAAGTCGAAGCCCTCTCTTTGTCAACAGATTAAGTCTCAACTTAATGTTAAGTCTAAGCTCAAGTACTATTGGGTAAAACAAAATTTATTTCCCTTCTTCATAGTCTAAAAAAGCATGACTATTTTTATGATTTACTATTTATAAAAAAATACTTTTTATATTGAAAGAATATTTATTTACATATATAATATTTCATACGTGAAATATTGACAAGACATTTCTGATACAGTAAACATTTGGTGATATTTTTTTCTGACATAAAAGTTGAGTGTTGAGCAAACTCATTAAAAAGAATTAATAAAAAAAAAAATACCTTTATGAAGTGTATTATGTTGCATATTCGTATGCAACATAGTACACTTTGTTGTTATTATGTATTCGTATGCAACATAGTACACTTTTTTTTGCATATTCGTATGTATGTATTCACATATTCATTGCACTATGTTGCATAAGTAAAGTATGTTGCATATTCAAATAATTATAAATTTGAATAAAAATATTTTTAGTTATAAATCTTCGAGAAGTTCAAATGTACTTCTCATATGATTTGTGGCCCAGGAATGATATGCTTAGTTTGAATACAAGGGAGCTCAGGTTCGTGCGTTTCACTGGCTGAGTGCGTTGTAGTAATAACTGCTTACAGAAAAGTGAAGATGGAAATTGCGATAGTATCTTGTAGCATTGGCAGACAAGCTGCCAGGTGGGACTTTTACAGGTTTTCTTTCATGCTGCACACAAATGCAAACAGTTACTTCTAAATTTAGTGGAATACAAGATACACAAATTGGCTATTTGAGTGCAGCTAGAATGGTTCAGGTTTGAATTTATCAGCAATCATAATCATTGCTTTCGAAAACAAGGAGTCTCGACGGTTAATTTGATGCCGTGAAGAATATCTTATCGTCAATTACGTCTGGTGGGAATTTTTCGGATTTCCACCGATACGACACACAAAAAGCTTATCATTTATGCCTAAAAAATACTTCCAATCTTCTCATCTCTTCATGTTTCATTCAAACGTTTGCATAATATACATCAAAATTGAACGCATCCATTTTTATAGTATCAGTACACATTTAAATTAGAATTAAAAGAGGAATTTGTCAGATATTAGAATGGTAACATGTTTTACAAGTATTTCTTTACTTACATCTTTTTTTTTTCAAACGCGTATTTGAAATCATTAAAGTTACAATAAAGCATGCATTTGCAGAATTTTAATTTAATAATAAAACATAATTTTAATATTATAAGCATAAATTTGGAATAAGCTTAAATTTTTCCAACAGCACGTTTTCAATTTTCCATCCGACCGCTTTTTAATGGCCTCGATCTAGTATAAAATTATCGTTGCTATTTGGAGAATATGAGTCAAGGTCAAATGGCCAACTTTGCACTGTTGATTTTGCTAGTGATAAAATCTTGAAGGTCACAACTCTTTATCTATTGAGACGAAAAGTTACAGATTCCAACAAACGGATGCACGTTTAAAATCAAATGTAGTAGAAATTATCTGTATTATGTACAGCATTTTATTTGTATTAAAACACGTAAATTTTTAATTTGAATGTGTTAAAACATATATTTTTATTTTATAATTATCATATACTGCGATAAAAAGATAGCAAATAAATAAATAAAACCATGTGTTATAACCAGGGTTGGGGAGACAGCCAAAAATTTTCGACTGTTTACTCTCAATTCCTGAGTTGGCCTTTTTTTTTTTTTTATATATTTTTAGACTCCGCACTAATTTCCGTAATTTAAGTACTATGATCTTTACTAATGGATTTAAAAGGATGTGTGAAAAAAAAATTCAATGACTTTTATTGAACTTATGTATTTATAAAAACTGGTTTTTCATAACAAATTACTTTTTATAACTTTAAAGGTGTTATATTTGCACTTATTTAAAATATATTTTTGTAACCTTAATTTACTTATAAAAATACATATATATTCTATAAATACTATAACAGTACCAAATATTATAGAACATCTTAAGACAAACAAAAGAAAAGTGTACATTTTAGTCATAAAGAGGCTCTATTTGTAATACAATAAATATTAGAATAACTTCTACAAGATCTCCTTTCATTATGGATCCAAGATAGTTTTTTATAAGCCTCTGTGTTGAGTAGTATCTGTCAACACATGGCATTTGCTAAAATGATAAAATAATTAGTTTAATATTTGTCACTACGACTATCTTGTTTCTTTCATTCGGTGGTTCTATTTTTAAATTCTTTCTATTAGCTCACACTCTACCTATATATATCTTGCTCAAATTTTCAATCGTTCATAAAATACTTTTTTATTCATCCACTTCAGTTCAAATACAATTTTTTTGAACTTGTCGTGGATGACACTGAGTGAATACAGTTTTTCAAATATTAATTCAGTAATTAAATTTAATTAATTCATTTTTCTTTTTTAGATTTAAGTTGCACGTATCTACCCATAGAGGGCGCCAGATAAACTTAAAAAAATGAATTAAAAATTATTTATAAAGGACTTTCTGCAATAGAGTGAAAAAAAAAGTAGGAATTGACTTAAGAATTTTTTTTTTATATTACTTGTTCTTGTTAGCTGCAACTTTCTGATTGTCCGGAGAAGTATTGATCAATCCATTCAAACATTTATGGAATCTTCATTTACTTTACAAACAATATTTACAAAGATATACTGGGCTGATGGTAGCAATTCAAAGGCAAAAGCTAAACTTGATGACAAAAGTTCTTTTTGGAATAAAACAGCAGCTCGTCTCCAAGACGACAGCGCAACTCTGAATCGGTTCCAAACGGTTTTTATAAAACTACCAATAAAGCATTTCCAACAATATTTACCATTTCCTAGAATTCCAAAAAAACGAAAATTATTTTTATAAAAGAGTCGGGAGTTGAATATTTAAACTGACTCCCGACTCCTTGCTCCTTATTTCAACTCTCCACTTTTGATACAACATACTGTTTCAAGTTAATGACAACTATTAATTAAATTATGAATAAAATTAAAGTAATTAAAAATACTTTTAAAATTATTTAAGAAATAAATTTTTCAACACTTTTGAAAAACTTGGAATATGCAAGTTGCCTTTTCTTTGGAAATTTTTTTATGGTGATTTATATTTTATTCTGCTATTTCAGATATCTCATATCATTCATCTTAGTTCTTAAAGGACTACGAAATTCATGAGGACACAGTAAATAAATTCATTTTTTTTTAAATATTATTAAAATTCTCATTAATTTTTTTTAAAGAAAATTTTGATTTGGTGTACTTTAAAATAATGAGATATTTATTTTTTTAATTTATTTTTGGGATTCAACTGTTATTTCTGATATAATTGAATTAAAAAAAATTATATGGTTTCGATAAAAATGATGTTTAGTGTCAAAAGATGACATGTGTTGAGGCATGTTGTTATTTTTTTCTATGAGTGATTCTAAAATCTGATATTAAATGGATTTTATTTAATCGTATTTTTTTTCAGGATTTATTCATGTATGACTTCAATTATGAATCAGCTAAAAAAGGCCTTGAAGCTCATCCTTTGAATTACTTGAAGAAGAAGACAGCCAAAGAAACTTTTACTGCCATACTGAAGACTGTTTCTGATTTTGATGAAGTAAAAACAAGTGTGCTTTTTTAAAATAAAGTAAATCAATTAACGATATTGGAAGGCTTAAGTGATTTCCTTTTTTCTCAATTATGCAATTTATTCCATAATGAACCTTCAATATGTAAATTAAATGATATGAAGTCAACTACAACCGTAATCATGACTGTGGCTTTCATTTGGAGACATATGTTGGAAAGTTTTTGTATGTCTTTAATAATAAGAAAGTATCAAATAATAGTGTCATTTTCTTAAGAATTGTATGGTTATTAAAAATTTATTAGATATTATTAAATTTGATTATTCCTTATAATGTTATTTGATTATTCCTTATAATGTTATTTGATTACTTCTTATTATTAAAATATCTCCTTCTTATATTACTCCTTGCTCCTCCTTATATTTTATTACTTCTTATATCCTTCACAATGATTTCATTAAAAACTGCTTAAATATGTTATATTTAAAAAAAAAAAAATTTTATTAAATAATTTGCGGATTGATTTCTGAATTGCAAAAATGTATAAGAAATGAAATAAATTTTTAAATGTCACTCTGAATGTAATCTTGTCAAAATTTTTACAGGCCATACTTATACAATATGACAGTACAGAAAGTTCTTCAAATTGGAATATGTATTTATTTAGAATTTTGTGCCATGCATATGGGAGTAAGTAACTAGCTTTAGTTGTGTCATGATGCTTTTAACTGTGTGTTTAAATTATAAGATTGAAATGTTACCTATTTAAAATTTTAAATACCGCTGTTTATAGCATACTTTTTATTACTGCTACAGTAGCGTTTGCATTTTTTTATGTAACAAATATGTTTTTAATAACGTGCTTATAGATTTATCGTGCTAGCTATTTCGCGATTTAAAAAATAAAAATATTAAAAATAATTCATAATTAAGAATAAAAATGTAAAAGTATGAATAAGATAGTTGATACGACTGAGAAAAATTACATTATATATGAATTATCTAATTTAAATTGCATAAATTAAATGAAACTAATGTGATTTAGAGCATTAACATTAACTGAAGTGGCAGAGAAAGCCTTTTAAAAAAAATAGCTGAATAACATTAAATTCGTCATTTTTTTTTTTTAAATATTTAAAAAAAAATTCTTTTAATGTTAATAAAAATGGAAATTAAAGCACGAAATAATGATAATTAATTTGAATTGAAATTTAAAGTTTTATATCGTACTTCCAAATATCGTTTTAAAATTTTGAATTAACTCTTTTAGAATTATAATTTATATTAGAAATAATTTTGGGGCCGATGTCAGTGCCATCAATGTATTGTTAGTTTTATTTATTTATTTTTTTTTTTTTTTATCTCCGCGCGATACGTGAGCGATATAATGAAGCATTACTGAATTTTAGAAAACCAACAGTTTTGATTGAGTTCCTGATTAGAGATCAAATTGATTAATTTTTTATGTATTCATTAAATAATAGGCGATATTCATTTTATATTCATTTATTATTAATGTCATCAAATAAGAGTCACTGAAATGGAGTTAACTATGCCGAGATTCAGTGCGAATGAAATATTTTTTAATCAAATTTAAAAATTAAATTTAAGAAAATAAGTTTAAATTATTTAAGTTTACTACTGTGACTGTAGCACTTTAAATGGACGAATTTGTGTTACAACAGTTCCCATGTATTTTTATGAAATAATATATTTTTTTTCACGTTTCTACTACATGCTTTCATGTCATAGAAATGTATGTCATGACATGAATTCATGTACATGATATGTCAAGACATGAATTCATTCTGTGTTACATCACACTTAAATGGAACTTCATGCCGTAATGTAATTTATGAGTTATGACATACATTCTTAATTTTAAAATTATTTTGTGTGAAAATTATCTGCAAAAGCAATTTAAAAGACATTTGATTTAAGAAAAAAGGAATCAATTTCTTTTTTAAAATAGTTTTTTAAATGGTTTTAAAAACGATATATAAGTAATTTTTTCATGTTTGTATTTTCAACTAGGTATTAATACTGATGTTTACAGCGATTTTGCCAATCTTTTAGCCATCTCGTCTAATACAGAAACCGCCAACATTCCAACAGCAATGCAGGTATCATTTAATAAAAAAAATAATCATATTTATTTATCTTTTATATTTTATAAAAAATCTTTCCACAACATTTATTACATTTATTATCCTAACATTTATAATTTATTATCTTTTATTTATATAGGAAGTGGCTCGACAAGTTGCGAAAGATATTGGAGCCAAAAAGTTCTCTTCTATGTCTATTGAGGTACAAATTGAAATCAAGTAAACTATAATTTAATTAAGTCATTTAAACTTTATTTAAATTTTTCTATATTGATTTAACTGCATAATATATTTTTTTAATAATGCAGCTTGAATTTAAAAATCTAAAAAAGTTAGTGATCAAAAATTTTTTGTCTTTGTTTTTGGTTATGTATCTAATATTGTTTGCGATTAAAATAGCTACCTTGCAATTATTGTACGAGGAATTTCTTTTTATTGTCCTTTTTTCAAACGTTAATTATTTTGTGAAATAAAATAATGCATTTAGTAAATTTGTTTTCAAAATAATAATATTTGAAACATTTTTTGTTTAGCTACTGATATATTTTATCTCAGTACACAAGGTGTTTAATGTTCATTTAAGCTAAAAAAAAAAAAAAAAAAAAATTACAAATCTATACGTTTTTCTTATAATGTTGAAGACATTTTAAAATCAAACTTATTTCCAAGAATTTTAATTTCAAAAATAGTTGACAGAATACTGTTTTACCATGCACTTTCTAAATGATAGTATCTTATTAAATATAGTATAGTATTACATTATACTTTTAAATAGGCAGTATCTTATTATATTATATTATAAAAACATTAGGCATTTGAATTGTTGTAGACACTGTTTCAAAAAAAAAAAAAGAGGAGGCTCGATAGCGTTTGTGATAGGCACTGCTCTCCTTGTTCGGCTACATGGAGCAGAAGTCAGACTTCTACCTACGGGTGCTCCATCACAACAGAAGTGCCCCTCCATGAGGGATATGGCAACAACAACAAACAGGCATTCAAATAAGTTTTTCCCCACCTTTTTATAACTTATAATCCACCATTTAAACAGCAGACACGAAAATGCATCTTTGCCAAGGTAATCGTTAACACTTGAACTTGTTAAAGAAATAAGCAAAACTCTTAACAAACAGAGGAGAAAAAAAAATATTTGTAGGATATACTAAGGAGATTTTGCTTTTCACGAAAGCGAAACAAAATGCCTCACACGTCATATGGCCATGTGGATCAACATGACCTGAGAGGAAGTCACGCATAAGAATCCACGATTGTTCGTGTATTATGTGCACTAAAGATTGGTGGCTATAAAGACTCAGCTTCCTCCTCACATTTTTTTTCTTTTTTTTTGTGAAGCACATACACTTTAATGAGGCCAAATTAATAATTCATTAAGTAACTGTTCAATATTTTCTCTCTATCAAATGTGAGAATTACAAGTTGCCGAAAGACTTTTATTAAAAAAATTTTGAAATTTAAAATCGAATAGATTAATTAATATTTTTATTTTCTATGTAGCGTTAAAGTTGATTTATGCATTCGTGAAGGAAATTTTTTTTTTTTTTTTACCTTTCATTGCATTTTAATGAAATACATGCGCTAATTAATTCGCTTTTGTTTTTATCATAAATCTTAATATATTTTGTCCTTATCATAGTTTTTTTACGTAGTACAATTCTTATTCTATTTGTTTTTGTTATAGTTAACTAATAAACTACGTTAATTATTATTGATTACTATAAACTATTTTTTATTTTTACTATAGTTAACTAATATTTAATAAATGGCCCATAATTATTTAGTCCGATCAACGACTGCGTAGAAAATTGGCAAGCGGTCAAGACTAATGGGCTCAAAAAGAGCGGTGTCATAGAGAAAGAAATGCCATTTAGGAAGCATTTTAATTACAATAGAAATAATTTGAATTATTAATCATTAAAATTTTAGTTGACACGATATTAAAAGAATAACTAAATGAAAAAATTCTACACTTACGGGGATACTTTTATACATAGTCCAGTCACATTAATGTGACCACCTGTCAAAATCCAGAATATACACTCTTGTATATTCTGGTATTAAGTGGATTGAATTCTTTATATACACTCTACTGCAATGTGCTGCCACCTGACTTTTGAGATTTGTTATTTCCGTTGACGTCTATAGTAGGTAGTGGTCACATTAATGTGACTGGACTGTGTATTTCGAAGTAGCCTTGCTGAGCGTCTATTTAAGGAGAACCCCTGATAAATCATGGATTCGTCCGTTTCCGCTTTAAAGCGGATATTTACCAATCCACGTGATCCATGGTCAGAATACACATCCATTTTTAATCTTATCATAATCACAAAATGCTCTTAAAATTTAAAAGCATTTTCCATTTTATAATTGCAAATAAACAAATGAAATTTTATTAGCACATGATGTGATCACAACTGAATAGAAGGTAATCGTATAAAATTAAGATATATTTGAATTAAGATTTTTTTTTTCTTTTTTTTTTTTCCCGCGAAAGATAATTTATAGTTATTGGAATTACTCTATGCGGTTTAAAATGTTTTATTTTTTTGGAAAAATAGATAAAGTGCTTATTAATACAATGAATATGGTTTTTATTTTTTAGATGGTCTTCCAAATAAAGAAATTCTATTATACTTGATATAAAACGATTTTTACATCAAAAATAACACACGATGATTTATTTTACTTCTTAAAATTATTTATCTACATACAACAAAAGATAAAAAAAAAAAAAAAAAACAAGAAAAATTTAGTTGTCTTGCTAATTTGTGATAGTTTAATGAAACGGAAAATAGATCCAGAGATATAACATGTAGATAAATATTCCATCTAATTTACAAAATTTTTTTTTTTAAGTATTTTCTACACCAAATTTATAAACACTATTTTAGTTTAAAGACATTTTAGATGACGTTGGTTTAATTTAAAATGTTTCTCTTTCCCGTTTTCAGGAAGCTGAAAAATGGCTGCAAGAAACATCATCTGTATCGGGACAAAAATTTCGGCAGTTTCTTAAGAGGCATGGCCACAGGTGCATCAAAGAAGTAAACTACCTTTTATTACCTTTGTTGACATATAATAATTACTTTTAATTTAATCTGTATATTTTGCTTATATTTTTTATACTATCTGTCATTTTTAGACTGTTTCAATATGCACGTGTTGAGAATGAAGATAATTTTCAGTTTTGGTCTATCCTTTTCAGAAATATTGCAAGGATTTCAATCAAATTAAATACATTTTTTTTAATTACGTCGTGGACTGGGTCATATTGACTATTTTCTTGTGAGCATTCCAAGTGGGCTGCACCTACGTTGTTTCTCATTTAGCACTGCCCAGGGGAACTTGAGGCTTGAAGATACGCTACGGCGCGAGTAACACTATCCCTACCACGCTCTGCGATCCTATTAGACAGGGACCTACGTTTTGAAATGGATTTCGAACCACTACAAACATCTAAGGCACCTCCGGGACTCGAACCCGAAACCTGGGGTACTTAGCGTCAATTAAGCTGTGGTCAAATTAAATATAAAAATATGTTAATATAGTAAAAAATCTGCCGAAGAGTTATGATAAATGAATACGCGTGAAAATATTTAACGTCTGAAATGCTGAATTGCTTTACAATATCTCACACAAAAAGTGGATTAATAGAGGAGGAGGCGATATGGGCTTCTTTTACAGCTCTTACACCGTTAATCCTGAAATTCAAGCAGTTTATGAATCCTATGGAAACTTGGTTTTACTTCTCTAGCAACGTTGTCTCAATCCGTGGATGGTTCTTAGAGACAGACAGTGAGTTCCGAGTATTCTCTCAAGAAAATAACCAAAAATTCTCTGTAGGGCTTAGGTTTATAGATTTGACGGACAAATTTATCCAGAAGTCTCCCGATTAAAATTTTCCACAATTCTTCAATTAGATGAACCTTTAAGTGATGAGCGTTGTCGTACTTTAAATAAGTTTAGAAAGAAAAGAAGTCAAATATCTATTACGGAATTTTTTTAAATCTTACTTTTCCATATAGTGTCACATAAAATATTGTTTATTAACAATTAAAATCTTTTTAATTTTTAATAAAATCCCCCTCTATAAATACGTTCCGCCCCTATTATATTGTTCTGTTTGAATCAATACGTTTTGGCCATTTGCCAATTTTCCACACAATCGGTGATTAAAACTATGCTTTTAAATACGCTGTGGCGCGCAGCACACGACTACAACAAACACACAGTTTCTAGAATACACCAAAATTGCCAAAATGATCTGCATCCGATATGACGGAAGATATCGTGTGAAAATTGTATAAGTGAATGAATAGAGTATTACAAGGTCAATGGGGCAATATAATTCACATAAATATTTAGTAATCAAAAGTTTTCTTTAAAATCATTTTCAAATTTTATGTCACTAAACAGTTTAATCAAAGGTTCATAACATGGGATATAGGAAACCCTCGCGGATGTGTGGATTTGATTTTTGTGTTAATGAGCTGAGTAGAGAAAAAGAAGCTTAGTAGAAACTCATTATCCTTCTTTTCACTTATGACATCTACTCTGGTGCTCGGTACCACAGGTTTCGGGTTCGAGTCCCGGCGGTGCCATGGATGTTTGTAGTGATTCTGGATGCATTTTAAACCGTAGATCCCGGTCTAACAGAATCGCAGAGCTTTGCGGGGGTATTGTTTCTCCGCGTCCGTAGCTTCAAGCTACACACCTCCTGGGTAGTGCTGAGTAACGTCGGTGCAGCGCTTACCTTAAGGCATCCAAGACAATTGTCTAAGTGTTTGCCAGCTGCATTAGATAAAAAAAAAAAACTAATAACATCTAACAATAATTAGATATCAATCAAAGATTCCTTTTCTTTGTTTAATAACTCATTACAACAATTTTAATTTCAGCTTGATGTTCAGTCCGTTACTTGGGAGATGAACCCGAAATTATTGGTCAAGATCTTGCAGGTAAAAATAAATAAAGGATATTAATAAAAGTCTAATAAAGGAACATTAAATGTGGTATAAAAATATTAAAATCAAATTGATTGTCAGAATTCATGATTGGAATGCATTCTTATTTCTTTTACGAATATGACCAAGTAAATTAGGTTTCGTAAAGAGAAGTGGTTTTCTACAGTGTTTTTATTGATATGGCATTGATTTTATTAAATTTTTTTTTGTTGTGGCAACTTCTAGTATAATTTTTCAATATTTTAGCCAATTAGCTATTTATTTAAACTTTAATTGTCAGCTAAAATTTCAAGATTAAATTAATACTCAGTAAGATCAGTCTTTAACGCACAACCAACGACTTTATTAATAGTTTTAAGTGCAATTATCAATAAACTAAATTTATAACAGCAGTGTAAAAGTATTTCTCTAACTAGTACTGAACTTGGAGGCAAATCATATCATTTTTTTCTTCATAACGACAGTGACACACTACCTTAAATAATATTTTCAATTTCGTGCGATTACCATTTTTTTTTTATAATAATTTCTCCTTTTTCTTGGGAATTACAAATTTTTTTATAAAATAATCTGATGATATCTTCGATTTCATGTTATTACCAAAAATTTTTTAAATTTAATAATCTAATAATATCTTCTATTTCGTTTGATTACCAAGTTATTTTTCTATCTAGTTATATCTTCCTTCGTGTTATTACCAAAAATTTTTTTTAATAATTTAATATTATCTTCAATTTCGTGTAATTACCAAATGAATTTTCTGTCTAATAATATCTTCACTTTCATGTGATTACCGAAGTTACGAGAAATAGTAATTTATTTATTTTCTTTTTTTGTATTGCTAAAAGAAATTAACATTAATAAATAAATTTACAAAATTGTAACTTTATTATAAATTAAAAAGT
This sequence comes from Caerostris extrusa, assembly GCA_021605095.1. Taxonomy (NCBI): domain Eukaryota; kingdom Metazoa; phylum Arthropoda; class Arachnida; order Araneae; family Araneidae; genus Caerostris; species Caerostris extrusa. The sequence continues at coordinate 29,833 of BPLR01005488.1, read as the reverse complement.
AAATTTATTTATAATGAACAGCCTTTTGAATATAAAAAAACGTTTACTAATATTCTGATGAGTAAGGGAAAACATCAAAATGATGACCTTTTTGTATTTTCGTAAGAATCTTGCTGTCTGCGGTAAAGAAGAAGTCAAGAAAGAGGAGGACTCTGTCGACAAGCTGTTTTCAAAACTACACGTTTCATTGAGTTTGCTATCTAAGTAAGTACTCATTTAATAAATTTCTGAATTATCTTTATCAAATGTAAGAAAGGAAACCTCATAATTTATTCATTGATTGCTTTTTGTTGCCTTTTTAGTTTCTTTTATTTATAATAAAAACGTCCTACAGGTGCTTACTAAGGTTTGTTTTACCTAATTGCCGTAGGGCCATCAGAGCGAGAGAAGCCGGTAAAGTAAGCAATTGTTTTTATTTGTAGAACAAGATTTTTATTTTTAAATTTTATTATCTATCTTCAGTCATCAGAGCAAATATTTTCGTGATCCTCAGACAGATAAATAAAATAAAATAAATAATAATAATAATAAATAAATAAAACTGAGAACATTTTCTGATAATAAACATAAAGAATAATTAATTAAAAACAGTTCATTTGTTTGCATGCTAATAAAAATCTGTCATGCATAGTATTATGTATTAATATATATATTAAAGCCATATATTATTATTATTAAGCTAAGAATTCTTGTTATAATTTACGTAAAAATTTAAATTAGGGATATAAATAGTTGGCATTGAAGAATGTAGAGCACCGCTTTGAAATGTCGAATTTTTAAATTTCATTTTAATTAATGCTAAAAAAATATTTCCTTTAAATATCCAGAACTCGGGGCCTGAATGGCCGAGTGGATAGCGCTCTGACGCTCGGTGCCACAGGTTTCGGGTTCGAGTCCCGGCGGTGCCATGGTTGTTTGTAGTGGTTCGAATCCACTTTAAACCGTAGGTCCCGGTCTAATAGGATCGTAGAGCGTTGCGGGGGCATTGTTACTCCGTGTGGCTTATCTTCAAGTGACACGCGTCCCCTGGGTAGTGCAAAGTGAGTACGTCTCTGCAGCACTTGCCTTAAGGCATCCAAAAGACCAAGCTGTCTGTGTTTGCCAGCTGCATTAGAAAGAAAAAATATCCAGAACAAAAATGGTAGAATTTTGTTCGCTAGTATTTCAGAAAGTGTTGGAAATTCTGTCCTAATACAGAGCTAAATTTTTTAACAAATTTTTTTAATAAACGCTGTAACCATGCTTGCTCCTTCGCATTGGCGAGAGCGCCCCCTGTGGCGTTCAAGAGAAATGGTCACTTTGCCTACAGACTCTCACCCGGGGAGGAAGAATATTACGCGCATCCGCCCTTACCTAAGTATCGGGTTTTCCACTTTTAAGCCGAAAAGCGGTGGCATGGATGTTTATTAGTTGTTCGAATCCACGTTAAACTGTAGGTCTCATTTTAATTAGCCTAAAGTATGCTCAAAATGACAGTAGAGCAGCAAACCAAACCGGAGAGGAAGTATATTTTGTGCACCCTACACGTAGCAAGTTACGGTTTTGGCTTAGAAATGGAATCCTTCCACGAATCTATAATTATATGTCTTTAAATGTGTTAAATATTGCATGCGTGTGGTGTTTGTGCGTATGTCAATAAAACTGTGTGTTCCACCTGTGCCTCAAAGCATTTCAATCTAATCACATCCAATTGCACAGCCTTCGCACTACAATTCATGTTTTAAAACATGTGTCCTTTGATAACTCAGCTGAACTGAACTGAACGATTGTCTGTGTATTATGTGCACTAAAGAAAGGTGATTTAGCCACTCATAATTTATAAAAAATAAGCATTGCCCTCTTTTTTTCTTTCTTTTTTGTGAAGCACTTCTAGCATTTCAATAAAAAGAAACATCAAAAGAAATCTTAAAATGCCAATTGTTTGTAGTCTCTCACCATAAAATCCTATCACAACTGGAGGAAAGGTTATCGACATCTTGGAAAACTGATGGTGCTGGAAGGACGTCTGCCTGACGAAGATTTGATGTTCTACCTCACGCTGGACGAAATTGATGAGTTGCTGAAGACTAGATCACCCAACATTATTTCTAGGTAATTCATTGGTTGTTTATGACTGTACCGAAAAATAAATGCCTTTTTTTAATGTAGTTATGTTATATATATATCATAATTGTTGAATTTCTTTTAAAATTAAATTTGATTAAAGTAAATATTATCAATTATTTTTGCTTTTTCGAACATTCTTAATCAAAAAGCTTCTTAAGAATTTTTCAAAAATAATTAAAACAGTATACCATGACTAGATTTAATTCATATTTTATACACTTTATTTTATTGTTAATTTCTTTTTAACAAATATGAAAAGGAATATGGAATCTGAGAGACCCGGTGAGCAGCTGAAAATTGCTTGGTTCGAATTTCGATAAGCGATGCCTAACTAAGAACTATTAATCTCTTTTCGAGAATTTGTAGGCTGGATTTTCTTTTATTGAGCAGGAAAGAAATAGGGCAGACCCTTAACTTCCAGATGTCGCGATTGGGGCGGTGTTTGTACAAAACTGAGGTGGCACATTGTAAGGACAATATAACAAGGCCCCTTTGTTGAAATCTGGGTAACGTTGAATCTACTAAGTTTTTAGCATCCTAGTATGTAAAAGAGAAAAGAGATAAAGTTTTATGGGAAGAAATTAATCATAATTCCATCTAATAATAATTGAAAATTAATTTTCTGAATATTTTAATATTGAATAGGAATAATGCTATGACTCATATAACGACTTGATTGTTTTATAAAATGGATAAAACAATATAGCTACTATAACATTTGTGACCTCATGGCCAATCGGCTAACGTTCTGGCCTTTTGTACCACAGGCTTCAGGTTAGAATCTTGGCGGTGGCATGGATGCTTGTGAGTGATTCGGAATACATATTAAACTGTAGGTACCGGTCTAATTAGCCTAAAGGGTGGCAAATATTGATTGTAGAGCGACAAACCAAGCCAAAACAATGACTTTTAATGATGATGAATGTTTAGAAAGATGATGCGATGGAAATTTTTTCCTTATATAGAGGAGTTTATTCCTTGCTCAAAGTTACTGCCACCTGAAGGGTTGAAAAAATCTTGTTCCCGCTAAATGCATTGTTGAATTTATTTACTTTTCTTCAAATACACCAGATGTGAACTATTTACGGAACTTTATTTCGCTGCAATGGTGAAGATAAATTATTCGCTGCTGTGCTTTTGTGAAAATAAATTATTCTTATATTTTTTGACTAAATCTCATATTTTTTTTTCAGATTTTTTCCTTAATATAATATAATTACCTATAAAAATACACACTAAATAAAGCGAAATAAAAAATAAAAATAATTATAAAATCTTCACTTTATTAAATAAAACAAATACCTACATACCTACTATAAAAGCATTAGGCATATTAGCAATAATAGTAATAATATTGCATATTAGCAATAATGCATTTTAGCATACCTATTAAAGCATTTCTGGCACAATATTTATTATAAATTCTATTTGCATATAAAATAAAGTTTATTTTCAGAGCTTATCACAGGAGGAAGATGCATCCCACACTTGAGAATTATAAATTTATGGAAATAATGAAAGGTTTACCGAAACCGGTAGGTAAATTTTAAACATGTTTTTAAAAAATTGTAAATAAATGTCCTCTATGTAATAGAGTATTCAATTTCATATTAATACAAACATTTGAACTATAGGTTAATGAGGAAAATGAATCTATGGAAACGCACGAATTTGTTGCGGATTTAGTCATGAAAGGTAAAATGATTTTTATTTATCATTTCAGTTTAAACATTAACTATTGTATTTTGAAATTATTAATGAACGTTCATTTTCTTGTCTTTTTCTTCTAAATTTTTTAACAATAGCATTTTGTGACGCAATTTTAAAAAATTCAATTGAGGTCATTTGTTGCAATTTTCAATTGATAGCATTTGTTGTTTTTAGGCTATTTTTAACTGCGATAAAAATAATTTCATTTGGCAAAATGACTTGACTATTTTATTTTTTTTATAGTTGGGTAAATTTTAATCTAAAATAATTTCTAACGATGGAAAAAAAACTGGAACTTCGATTTTTATAAGAATTTATATATAAAAAAAATAAGCCCTTTAATTGTAATAATAATAAATTATGGATCTTCCTTCTTTTTACATCATACATTTGAATAAATTGTTATAAAAGCAATAAATCCTTAATGGAAAAAAAGTAACAATGATTAAAATAAAGTTAATAGGGTTGTATCACTCATAGAGGTATGTTCCCTGAAAAAAGAACTGTTACAGGGTATTAAAAATCTATACACTAAAACTATTTTTTTTTTAATCTGTGTATAAATACGTATATGCATTTGTATACATACTAAATACGCATTTAGTAATACATTAAACAGAAAAAAAATAAGATAGTTAATACATGTTGGGCCTGATGGCCGAATGGCTAGCACGCTGGTTCTTGGTACCACAATTTTCGGGTTAGAGTACCGACGGTGCCATGGATGTTTATAGTGGTTCGTAATACGCTTTAACCGTAGGTCCCGGTCTAATATGACTGTAGGGCGTAAAGCTAACATCCCTACCCCGTAAAAAAAAAACTTCAACTCATATTTCAGAATCTGCCAGTAGGCAAAAGGCTTTGGCCCACCATAGAGCTGTCACGCCATTGAAGAAGAATACATTTAACTGCTGTGTATGAATACAAAAATGTAGAGCAACTCTATCCAAAATTTATGAATATTTCACCTTTTAAATAATTTCCTTTTAAAATTATGTTTATGCTCAATGGTATTCAGTACAGTGTATTTTTGATTGGTTATACTTGAGTATTAAATAATATACAAAAACTTATCTCAATTACTATATGATAATGTGATATTTGTAATGAATTATGGAACAAAACTTAAAATATGTTTTGCCATTTCATCGAAATCTGAAAGCTGCTTTTTTAAAAAAAGAGGATTTATTAAGAAAATTAAACATCAACAAAATATTATAACTTATTACAAATACTTCGTTGTAATATGCAGTTGACAATTTGTATTGAAAAAAAAAAAAAAACCTACTCTCTAATTGCTCTCTAACTAATAACTGCTCTCTAATGTGGCTAAAGTGATTTTGTGTTTCTTTTTCAGGTATTCCTGTTTGTCAAGGCGCTGCTAAAGGATACGCCAGAGTAGCTATGTCACTAGAAGAAGCGTCGTATTTAAAAGTTTGTATCAATTACATGGATATTTAATTCACATTATATATTTTATGATCATCTGTGCTGTAATTTTTTGGCAGAATTTTTGTGAATAGTAATGAAAGTGGAATATATTAACTTTTTTTTTATGATCCTCATTTCTATGAAAATCAATATCTAAAATATACTGAGGATTATAATTAAATTGACACTGCTCAGACAAATGTTATGCATGACTTTTGAACTGTTTAAAATATTCTCAAAATGTTTTAGGGAAACAATAAGGGAACATTCAGCCAATCAGAAACCTGAGTGGACAGGAGATAAAGTTTCCGATTAGCTGGTGTTCTATGACGTGAGATTTTAGTGTCCAGGAAACCCACCTTAAAAAGACATAAGAAAGAGCATCCTGCAGATAAATCTTTAACAAAAGGTAGAAATATAACCATTTATAATGCCTGCCGACTTATCAAATTTTAAGGTGGTTAAAGGAGGATTTCCACCAAATACTAAAATCTCACGTACAAAAGCTTCATCCAATCGTAAGACTGAGTGAACAGGAGATTAGGCTTCCGATCGATGATTCACGTATGATGTTAGTATCACATGAAAACTCACCTAAACAAAGACATAATAAGGAGGATTCCGAGAATAAATTGTTAACAAATATGGCCCTTTACAATGTTTACAGAATTTTAAATAAACTTATCAACGAACTATACTAACGAAATTGAACTGAAGCATTACCTTTTATTGAAGGTTTTATGTATATATGTTTATTGTATTCACCTTTCTTGTGAATTGTACTCCGTGCAAAGTGATCGCTAGAGTCGAATGTAACATGTTAGGAATTTTCATAAACGCATGTGTTAAATTGTCTTTTTAAAGTAAACAAATTTGATAAAGTAAACAAAAAGATATGCTAGACTTGAAATATCTTCGATTACCACAAATGTGGATGCATTGAATAAAAATTTCAAAATCCTCAATAAAAGAAAATGCTTCTGTTCAATTTCATCCTTGTAGTATATTGGTATCCCTAATATGCCTCCTATAAAAGGCCATTATTTCTACTTTTCGGTAACTTAACAAAAAAAAAATTTTTTTTTTTGTAGAATCCTCCTCACCATGCCTATAAACTTGTACCGAATATAAGAATCTCATTTCGTAGAATGCCAGGCAATTGAACGTCTAATTTCTGGTTTCCGATTGGTAGGCGTTCTACGACGTGAGATTTTAGTTTCTAGAAATCCACCATTAGTCCTTCAAAAATATTTTGGTAGATTTCAAAATTGCAGTTCACATGACCCTGAGGCCTGATGACCGAGTGGCTAGAGTTCTGGCGCTCGGTACCACAAGTTTCGGGTTCGAGACCCGGCGGTGCCATGGGTGTTTTTAATGGTTCGGAGTCCGCTTTAAGCCTTAGGTCTCTGTCTCATCTGACTGTGGAGCGTCACGGAGCCCAGTCAAACTTCTCACCCACATCATTCGAAAACTGTATAGGGGCAACTGAGCTCTCTAGATACAGGGATTTGATGTGGTGTGGTGTAGTAGTTCACTTGATCTATCTTGATTGATATTCTTGATCGATATATCGATATAACAATCTTTCATCATGCATTCGTTAGTCCTTCCGCCAAATTTTAGGCGTTTCGGTTGTTAGTTCGGGCTATAAATGCAAATGTGTAATTTCAGATTAATTACCATCACCTTGGGCCAATATATTTATATATAATATATGATGGAAAATTGAAAAAAATTTGAGACTTGAAACTTATTTTCGTTAAGAAATTTAATTTTTACGTTAACGTTATGAACAACCATGTTAATTTTCTCTGCACATTAGAAATATTTTTGAGAATGAATGCATCTTGCTTCGTTTCAGCCCGGAGAAATTTTAATCGCCTACAGCACCGATATTGGATGGAGCCCCTATTTCCCGATTATTTCTGGAGTAGTGACAGAACTTGGAGGCCTTATATCCCATGGTAAATTGCATATAATTCATTTTTATTTATTCCACTGACTTTCATAAAGTAATATTCGATCATTTTCCCTGCATGTCATATTAAGAACATGCCATCTCCATGCTGCTTTTTTTTTTCTATTGCTCTGGCAAGCGCAGTTTATAGTAATTGTGCTTTTGACTAATTCTACAATTATGGATTACATGTTGCGCATATGATATATGTCATGGAATGACTTTGCTTTTTTGTTTGTATAAAATGACTTTTCCTACATGCATTTTAATAAGCTTTTTATTATTTAAAATTAAAAGTTTTCTTCGCATTTTTTTCTCACATGGCTGTTTGCATCAATGACAGAAGACAAGTTTTTTTTTGCATATTGCTTTTACTAAATAGGTTTCCTTTTGTTTAGTATGATGAGTTAATGCTTGCGTATTGAGAGTTGGTATTTAAAATGTAAATTATCTTATAATAAGACATACTATAACGCCACTGTAATAATATGCAATAAGTTTCCTATTGTTGACTTATAAACTTCAGATAAGGACATACGAAATTTTAACGCGAGAAACATTTTCATTTATTTATTTTTAACTTACGTATCCAAGTCCAAATAGGAGAATCATACGCCATCTCCTGTTATAAAACCGGCCTCGGACAAACGCTAGGTTTAAGTTTGACGTTCGACTTATTTTTAAAAATTTTTTTTTAATAAACTTCGAATTTGTGTCTCAATCATAAGAAAATTGCCACATTCTCAAAGCACGGATATGTAAATAAAATCGTATGCAAATAAAATTCGAATAATTATCATGAATGAATACTGATCTAACTCATGAATGAATGATCCTGCATATCGAAATTTATAATAAAATTAATTTAATTTGCTGTTTAATTTAATTAAGTATAACTAGATTAAAGCAATTTTATTAAAAAAAATTTTTCCAATTTTCTTTTAAATGTAAGTTTGCTTTAAATCGAGAACTATCAGCATCTTTCTGCTGAAATGAACTGTGGATATGCATTATGCAAACATCACTGGTGTGCAAAACTTAAGCAACAGGGGGTGGAGGGAGAGGTGAGGGAGAGTATTATGTACAAAGGATTAAAAGTATCTGCGCTGAAAAAGGAATACAATACATACGGTATGGAATCAAACAAAAACAAGCTTTTATTGAACGCATAGTATCGTGATTTATGATTGTCATTACAACAAGGGAGATGTTTCTTAATATGGGATATGCCCATCCTTCACTGCAATATTATGTACTCTGAACCAGCTGGTGCAACATTTCTTGCGGTTGCCCATTCCTCAATCAGCATCTGTTTGAGTTGATTCTCCGGAGGAAAGGAAAGCATACAATGTTCGATGGGACGGTATGGCCAATCCATTCAATATCTTCCCTTTCCAAGCTCCTCAACAGCAAGCTTTGGCCGTGCATTGTCATCCATAAAAAGAAGTCTGGGTTAATGGCACCTAGGAACAGACGCACATCGTGATTTATGATTGTTCTTCATCAAAAGCCTCCCCAGACAAGAACTCCAGAACACCATAACGGTGTCTTTCCTTGAGTTACTGCCGGGTCCCGACCTTAATCATAACGGGAGAATCGCCCTGGTACAGAACCGACTCTCATCCGTAAAGAGGACAATCCATTGATCAGTTTTTTGTGCTCCTTCCACCTGGAGGCTTCAGGACGGCGCGAATATCACGTCTGGCCACAGTAAACCGCGACTTGTCGCCCTGTCGCTGAACAGAGTTGCTCTTGGCGATTGCTGACTGCTGTTGGCCTCTTTTCGCCTGCAGGACGATATATCGGTCATTCCATTGTCTTCCTCAATTTCAGCATCTGTTTGAGATGCTTTCCAAGCTCGGAAACGACACTTTTGTTGATTCCGGAGGATGTAAGTACGCCTCTCTTCCAGCTTTCCGAATTCTTCCAGGCGTTTTCCCCATATTTCACGAACACTCCTGGCACTTGCAGCATATGTTGATTGCGTCTCCGTCCTTTAAACTGTTGAGCTGCGCGAGCCGACATCACGAGTTTTGGTACTCAATCGCCTCCGATTTCGTTCTGATATCTTTCTACTTTCGTGTTCATTGTACTGATCTCCTCCTTTTCTGCAATTTCATGGCTATCTGCTAAATTTTTACTGTTGCTTAAGTTTTTGCCGCTGGTTAAGTTATAATAAATAACTAAACTGTGGCATCCATATTTAATATAATATTATTTAAAAATGTTTCTTTTTATTCTGGTTGAAAATCGGTGGGCCTTATAAATCGCTTATGCATTCCCCGACGGGTGAACAGGAGAAGACAGTGCTTACCTGGAGGACTTTTTTTTTTTAGGAGTAACTTCTATTCTTTCCCGTGTTGGAGAAAACTAGGAAAATTCCCAGGCAGCTTGATTGTCGATATGCGACGTTGTTACGCACGTTGCCCCAATCGTCATCAAGTCTTCTCGTTTTTAAACGTTTTTGAACGGGCTCTTCTGAACTCTAGAAGCGCACGCTGCCACTGAACCATAGTAACATGTACTTTAATGAAAGATTATCAGATATTTATTGAATAATATACTGTTAATTCTATTGGGACAAGCATAGCAACATACACCTTTCCTTGTTTGATTACAGGTATAGTCTGACCACGGATCGCGTGGAATGGTAAATATCAGGTCAAACGGACAAATCGATTTCTGTTTAGGGGTGTTAGTCAGATATATGTGGCTAAAGTTGCGTTGAAAGAAAAAAATATTATAATAGTTAGTGTATAATTTTTTTTTTTTTTATTTAGTTTTTCTTTTAATATCGTGCAATCTAAAATTGTTAAGGTTAAAAATTAAAATTCTTTTTATTGCAATTAAAATCACTCCTCAATGACATTTGCTCGCCTATGACGCCGCTCTGTTCGGATCTGTCCGACGTAGCCATTTGCCAATATTCCACCCAATGGAGAAAGGGTGGACTATACTTGATATTTATTGATCCGTATAATTTCGTTGGGCTGACATACATTAAGCCCCTCCTCATGGCCTAATGGCATAGTGCACAGTTAGTGTGCAGGAGGATCGAGTTTTTGATTTTCCAGCCAGCATTGTTGTAATCACTGCTTTTAGAAACAAAGAAGCCTCAATGACGATTGTGGCAATGTGTGTAAGAGAGTCTTGCATCAATAGCCAGGCTGCCTGGTGGTAGTTTTCCGGGTTTTCTACCATACGGCACGCAAAGGCGGAGCAGTTACCCTTAGAATAGCCTACCGAAAGGCACTGTTCTCCCCACAGCATCCGTCGGTGAGCTCTTTCATGGAATAGCAATTTTGAAATAATAATTATTAGAAATACTAATTTGAAATAAAATTATTTAATATAAAAAAATTTACTGTGACTTAAAATTTTACTGTGAAAGATGCATTCTTATTTTAAACATAATTTTATTACGTTCATTAATAGAAAATGAATTTTTAGAAGAATATATGAATTGCCTTTATTATGCACATGGTCGTGAAACAAGCTAATGGACGGAGGATGAAATTTTGAATAATTCATACGACAGTTTATTGCTACAAAACGTTTACCCGAGAGAGGTCATATTTTTATCTTTTAATCCCTTCCATTCTAGCACACAGTAATGGATTGAATCATGGTATCGACCCACAAGAACATGACCATTATTTACTACATGAGTAATGAAAACATTTGTTTAACAGGTGCTGTAGTGAGTCGCGAATATGGCCTGCCTTGCGTTGTGGGACTTCAAGGAGCTACGAAGCAATTCCGGACCGGTAACATTTTTGCTAATGTATTTTTAATGAAGTATCCTTTTCTTTTTTACTTATGGTAATTTGATTTTACCCTTTTTTTCAGGTGATTACGTGCTACTGGACGGCAAAAAAGGAACTTTACAAAGACTGCCTAAACCGGACTTGTGAAACATTATTCCATTTGACAAAGAGTTAAATGTTTCCAACTTGATCATGTAAATGAGAATTGTAATTTTAATGAAAATAAAAAAAACTCTTTACTTATTATTGTTATATTAATAATAAAAAAATAATAATAAGTAAATTATTGTTAATTAAAAGTAACATCGTAAAAGTATTAAACAGTACCTTGGTTTAGTGGAATTTTAGTATCATCCAGCAAAAGTAATTTTGATAAAGCAACACAGAAATCAAATATCAGTATTCAGGAAATTATATTCGACAAAATAACGTTAAACACAAAATTTTATTCTTTGAAGCTTTAGAAAGTTTAATATAAACATTTATTAAACAGTACCTTAGCTAAATCTTAATATCACCAAATTTTAATAAATAAAAAATTCAAATATTTTAAATTGACAAACATGTATATTAAATTAATTAATTCAATTATATATATATATATTAATACTTAATTAATTAAATATATTACATTTTTGGGGGATTAAAGAAAACATATAGACGTTAGACAAAAATCAATATCACTTCTGAATAAAAAAAGTGTTAAATAAATTTTTTAATCTAAAATGAAATATTCATGTAAAATTTTATTAAAAAGGGCATTGGAAATCTTAAAAAAAAAAAAAAAAGAATAGCGTTTCTTGTATATTTTTATCTCTAATTGATAACAAGTATTTATAAAGATTGACAATCCGAATAATATCTTACTATTCAATTAATTCGTTTATGCAAAAATAAAAAATAATGCAAAGAATAAATAAAAATAAATGCAAAAGAATTCTGAATGTAAAAAGTAAATTTTACTAAAACAACATTTGAATTTAATATAAAATAATAAATGACATTCACAATTTTTTATTTAAATTTAAATTTATATTTAAAAGCAAATAAAATGTATTCTGCATTCGTTATCTCAGATATTTTACAAATTATTTAATGCATATTAATAAATAAAAGTTTAGATGATTTTTGAAGCTTTTTAATATTAAAACACCTTCATTTAATTTTATAGCTAACATACTATCAAAAATTGTAATTTTTATTTGATTGTTATTTTCGTAATATTGGTTAGGCAGCAAATACAAAAATAATTAAATACTGGTACATATAGTGTAATTTATTTTGTAATTAATGCATAATTCTAGTTTATGTAGCATATACATTTACGTTTATTTCTTGACTAATATTGTACTGTAAATATTATATTTGATGAATATTGTACTATTGTCGTATAAATATTATTACTTATTTTTCGGCTGGCTATTCTTAGAGTCGTTCTGATTTTTTTTTGTTTTTATTTAATTTAAAATGTAAATTATAAGAATTTTTCGGCTTTCCATTTAAAAAAATGAGTTACCTGTATGCTTTATATAGAAAAATATGATTCAATATCTTAAAAATTGCAAAATCTAACATTTTCAAAATTAAAATTTCAAATTTAAAACTATGAAGAGCAGACATTTGTAAAAATATTTCTATTAAATTTTGTATTTTTTAAAGAAAAAAATTGCGGAGTAAATTCACCTTGAATTCAACAGTTGTCCTACAATGCTAGATATTCTATAAAAGTTTATGGCTTGCTTGTGGAACTTTTGAAGAAATTCGAGGTTGTAATGGTGGTTATAATTTAATCGAAAAATTCAACAGAATCTTTTAAAACTTCATGATAACAATTTCATTTTAAAATGTTGGCGAAATCGAAATAAAGAGCTTTAATTCCTACCTATATAAAAGCATATATATAAATGGGAAAAAAAATTTGAATGTGTTTAGTATTTCGTATACTAGTTTAAATTCTTTTTGTCAGGTTGTTTTTTGTTGATTTCGAGTAATTCAACCTAGTTTACTGTGCAACCAAAAATTATGAAAAAATCTTTTCTTTTTATTTAATTACGAAAAAATTGCAATTTTTATAGAATTTTGATATAATAAAACTATTGAATATATTGTGTTCGTGTATTATTTTGAATTTAAGATGCTTTAATTCTTATTTTCTATATCTTTTTCTTGCTAAATTATATTTTGTTGCGATATAAATTTCATAAGCCAATATTATTTAATTAATTACGAGTTCATCATAAAATATAATTTTTTTTATCGTAAATAAATTTTTATTATTATCGTAAATAAATATGAGAGTGTACAAAGCTTGCTTTCAAATGATATCATTTGGTGCTACTTTCGTAAGCAGCGAAGAAAATAAATTCAATATTGCGTTTTCGATTAAAAGACAAATCTACCGTAAAGTTTGATGTTAACGAATCCATTGTTAAACGAATTTAACGTGATTTAATGTTTTCCATTGCTAAATAAATTTAACGCCATTTAACATTATCCATTCTTAAATAAATTTAACGTTATCCATTATTAAACGAATTTAACGTCATCCATTGTTAAATGAATATCATACATTTTTGCAAGTATATTTTACAACAAAAAGAGAATTGATCAACATTGCGCAAATGTAAATGGATTGAGACGGAAAACCATTGGATGATCTGTAGAGGATTTTCCTTAAATATAATTAAGTAGTTCACATATTGAACTGTATGGAATTGTATCAGATGGGTATAAAAAGTTGTGATTCGAGATTGGAGAGCATGAACGTTCCACACTAAACGTAAACACTGTACGGTTGTGATTGGAGAATAAGAATGTCGATTCAATGCACTTTATGTCAATGAAAATACCGCTGTAATTGTGGACAGTGATTACACAAGTTGTTACATAATTATTCAATGAAAAGCAGGATAGCAGAAACACATCGTTCTTACCATGTACTTCAATATTCATTAAATTTTAAAACAGAAGACGGATACCATTCAAATTGAACCCAGGCACAGAAACAAATAGAAAAGTAACTTTCAAGGAATGTTATGTGTATCGCCTAATCATCAGAGAAAATGAGAAATGCAGAAAATGAATGATGCAGTCATATTACCAATTCCCGTCGATTATTTCAACAGTTTTCAGTACATATTAACGCAAAAAATAGTGGTAGAATGTATGATATTCATACGACAGAACGAAAAGAAATTGCAAGAATTGCAGTTCTGTATTGGCAAGAATGCATTCATTTGAGAGACGCTGTAATGAACGACGACAATGTTAACGACATTGGAAGATTGTTAATTTCATACAATGAGAAGTTCACAATACGTGCACGTGTATACACAAGATTCTATGACTTATGCAAGAAAATATATTCGACCTGATTTATTCATAATATTTTATTGCAATTCGTCTTGGTCAGAGAAAAGATTTAGGAGAAATATACCGTTATAAGATTTTTTTTTTTTTATTTCCAATGGCAAGGTAACACTAAAAAAGATGAAAAATACAGAATAATTAGAAAAAAAAAAAAAAAAAGACGACCGAACAAAGTTGGCCAAAGTCATTTCACTTAAGAGTTCTCTGGCTTGCCAGTATGCCGGATTCGCCATGAAGTACCAAACAACGATGGAGTTGAGCTCGGTTCATTAATTCTGCTAAATCACAAGGATGGCAGTTTGGTTGGTCGAAAATCCCAATGCCATCCAGATGTTCATTAGAATAATTCTTTTTGATTGAGACAAGTAACCAACGTTCCATTGCAGAAAATGTAGAGAGCGTCGGCAGTGAACCACCTGTGAATACGACATTAACAGCATTTTTCCAACTTTGCCAGAGTTATCCATTTGCAAGAACATTGTTATATGCCTATATACCATATTATACTTGGAATGCAACAAGACTAATCTTTCAAGGAAGAAAGCAAGAAATTCCAGTCGAAAATCAAGTGGGAATCTTAAAAACGACGCGCATTGGGACTCGTGTACAAAGTATACAAAAAAATTACTGAGTGTCTATATCTCCGAATGCTGTTAAATAAAATTTTATTAAATGATGCAGAACAAGTATTTCAGTTTGCAATATGTTAAGAGTATCTGGACGAAGTAAACTTTTAAAACAGAGTAACCTTAAAAGGGTTACTTTGAAATCTGAAATTTTATCTTATTCTTAATCTGAAAATTTTTATACTTAAATTTTACCTTTTATTAATTTTTAGAAGAAATTGATTCCAATGATACTAAAATAATTAAAATAATTTAGGTCCCCTTCTGAGGCGGGGGGGGGGGGCGGTGCATCAGCACGATCTTGTAGGTTATTAGACTTTTCCATGAAAAAATTTCAAAAGTGCCTCACCCACACGATCGTACGTTCTCGGGCTTAAAGAGGTAAAGTAATAATTTTGGACGAATGTACAATGGCTCATCGAAGCAGAAAATGCATCATATCCGAATATTAGATTGAAGGCAATTCTGAATTAATGGAAGGTACATTAGTTATACATTCTGGCGATGTTCGGTAAATGTTTCCAGTTATTCTAAAATTAACTCTAGCAGATGAATATTTAAAGCAATCATTCATGTTTGAAGCAATAATTTCTCTGGCCTCGAGTAGAGAACACATAATTAAAAAAACAAAAAAAGTTCAACTTTTCACTGATGAAAAACGAGGCATTTTTGCATAAAATCTGATAAATTGGCGAAGGCACTCAACTCAATTGATTGTGTAACTGGCAAAATTGAACTTACGAAAGATTCATGTAATATAGAGAATAGTCCAGATGAATTAATTGATAAAGTTTATCTGAATATTGTTTGAAAAAAGCCCTTTTAGCAGTAAGAAGTGAAATAGTTGACCATAGTAATTAAAAAATTAAAAACAAGATTTCTGGTGAGAAAAGAATGCATAAATTAATTGATTCAACGGTAGATGTAAATGAAAGTGTTAATTTTCCCACCTGAATTTTTGAATATGATGCAAGGAATACTTATACATTGTTAAACATTAAAAATAGGATTTAAAACATAAAAGTTTAGATTCACCAAGATTATGTAATGGAACAAGAATGACAGTGAAACAGTTATCAAATAATATAATTGAAACGAAAAAATGTTAAGAAGTGATAAATAAAAAACAGTGTGTATTCTAGGTTCCTTTTAACTCCGGTTAATACTGCATACTTTCGTTCCAATTTTTTTTTTATGTTACGTAATTTTATCTCTTTGCAAAACTTATTTTATTATTGATCTCTTACCTTGATCACTTACACTGACACTTGAATCTTTTCGATTCCCGAAAAGATAAACTTGCAACTACTCATCTCTGTTATCAGTTATTATGGATTGATAGAAATGTTAAGGACAAGCATTTATTTTCATTCATGGCCATGCGAGTGAGGCGGTAACATTGGTGTGGGAGTTCTTCGGATTCAGCAATGATTGTGTCGTTTATCATAACCCTTTTTACAGCACCCTTAGGTGAGCATACTAGAACATTCAATCGAAATTCATTTTAAAATAGATTTCAATAAACTCATTCCTGCTTAGTTATAAATCAACATTTAATTTTTGATTATTTGAATTGTATGGTTTCTGTTCATTGTTTACAAATTGTTAAAATGTTGCAAGATTATCACAGATTTTAGTGGTAGAAATTTCAATGCTTAACTAAATAGAAGATATAATTTACAGTTATATTTTATAAATGAAATACATTATCTTTACATTAAAAATGGCTCTTAAAAGATCCTAGATAATTATAAGAATTTTCAATGATTAACTAAATACAATACATGGCTATTTTTTTAAAATGCAATTAGAACGCTTTTGTAGATCTCATTAGAGATGTTGCGTAAGAAAATTTAAATTCTAAACAAAGTATAGAAGATATTTTATTTATTTCATCGCAAATAAGATTGTTTACAGATTAACATCTGAATCAAATTTGTAAGAAAATTGAACATTTAACTAGATATTTTTTATGTTTCTCTTTTCTTATTTAATATATTTTCGTAGTTCTTAGTTTAATAAAAACTAAATATGGAATTAGAATATTTAATTGAAAGAAGTGGACATTTCGTATCGTATTATTCAATAATATGATTCATAATTTAGTAATATGATTCTTAATTCATTAATATGATTCGTCAATATTATTGAATTTTATTCAGTATGATTCGTCACTATTACTGAATTTGATTCAGTATAATTTGTCACTATTATTGAATAATAAAATTCGTAATTCAATAATATTATTCGTCAATATTATTTTAATAATAGAATTCTTAATTCAATATTATGATTCGTCAATGATATTTTCTTTTAACTTTGAGATTTATGCTCGCTGATGCTTCTTTATTTCAATTTATCCAAATGTACCAATATTATTGATTAATATAATTCTTAGTTCAATATTACGATTCGTCAATATTATTGAATAATATGATTCGTAATTTAATAACCCGATTCATTCATCATATTATTCAATACAATAATATGATGAAGTATTATTACATGATATATAGCTATTAAAAATTATTTTGTATTTAAAATAAGACTTATGCAGTTGAATCATATCATAGCGATAATGAATTTTTATGAACTTCATAAAAAATACTGTCTAACAGAAATCAGATATTTGTACGATAAATTATTAATGCTTTACCACAAAAAATATTTCATAAAATTTGATACACTTTAGAGGTACTAAGTACCTGTACTCTTTACTTATTGATACATGAATGCATAATTATAGACATACTACTTAAACAAAACATATTTTCAACTATACGTAAATTAGTAATAAATTTTCCATTTTTCTTTTTGCAGAGCTCCTTTACTGGATTAAATGGCTCGTAGCGTACGTTACGATACGCTTCTACACTGCGTTTCGGAAAAGGAGGTTCGACTTCTATGACGTCGACGCCCTTGGGGATCCCATCAAGCTGGGCTACGTCATCCCACCGTTGGAAAAAGAACTAGAATCGCCTTTCCCGGAATCCCATTTACAGGAAGTTAGTGTCATTTTAAATTCCAAATATTTATCAATTATTTTTACATTTTCATTAATTTTTTTCTTAGGAAAAATAAATTTGATGTCAAAAAGTTTCTGATAAGATATAAATAAAAATAGATATTCAGATAAAATAGATATTCAGAGTGTCCATAAAGTACCTTTACACTTTCAAAAATTATTACAAAGGCAATTGAAGAGACAGATAAGTGGAATTTATGAAGAAATGAGACATATAATTTAAGAGGTAAAATTCGAAGGAGGTTTTGGAGGTTGGAACAAAGTGATTTGAAAAGAAAAATTTATTTGAGATAATAGCATTTTGACTTACGATATTTGTCATGGAACAAATTCACGTATCTCAAGATATCGCTGCAATAAAAATTCATCAAGGTCTAGTAGTGCAAGGGTCTGAATGGCAGAGTGGCTGGCGCTCGGTACCACAGGTTTCGATTTCGAGTCCCGGCGGTGCCCTGGATGTTTGTAGTGGTTTGGAATCTATTTTAAACTGTAGGTGCCGGTCTGTTTAGGCTAAAGTGCGCACAAGATGACCGTAGAGCGACAAACCAAACCAAACCAAATTAATAGTGCAACAACCTCTAATATAGTACTTACCCCGGCATGCTGGAATTTGATTATGCTGCCTATATCACGTCGGATTGTATATCACTCAGAATAATGTTCTCTTTCATAATGACATCCATGCTGATTTCTCTACAATAACTCTCCCAATCTGTCACGGCATTCAGCGCACATTCTATCTCATCAGCTATATCCGCAGTCGAATACCTACAAATCAATCATACGTAATTCTCATAATATCGCACAAACTCATGTTTGATTAAGAGACCTACAATTTTGACGAACGAATCTCTTTACATTTTTGTATTACGCCATTAAATTTCTCTTGTTTTTGTTTAAGCCATTTTGCATCGCCACATAAATCCATAACATTGTATTTCTAATCGTTAGAATCACATCATTTCAAAAATCGCTGCAATAAAAATTTATCCAGGTGTAGTAGTGCAACAGACTTCAATACACTGAAGTGACAAAAGTCATGGGATAGCAATATGCAAATTTTCAGATGGCAGTAGCATCGCGTAGAACAGGTATAAATGCGCAGTGCTTTCGCAATACCATTTCTGTTCAAGTTATTCATGTGAAGAGGTTTTGACGTGATGATGACCGCACGACGGGAATTAACAGACTTTGAACGCGGAATGTTAGTTGGAGCTAGACGCATGGGTCATGCCATTTCGGAAATCGTTAGGGAATTCAACATTCGCAGATCCACTGTGTCAAGAGTGTGCCGAGAGTATGACATTTCAGGCATAACATCCCACCATGGACAGCGCAGTGGTCGACCGCCTGCACTTAACGACCGAGACCGGCGACGTCTGCAAAGAGTCGTAAATTCTAACAGACAAGCAACACTGCGTCAAATAACCGCAGAAACCAATGTGGGACGTACAAGGGACTTGTCTGTTAGAACTGTGCGGAGAAATTTGGCTTTCTTGAGCTATTCCAGCAGAAGACCGACTCGAGTGCTTTTACTGACAGAACGACATCGCTTGCAGCGACTCTCGTGGGCACGTGAGCATATCGGTTGGTCCCTAGATGAATGGAAAACCGTGGCCTGGTCCGATGAGTCACGATTTCAGTTGGTAAGAGCTGATGGTAGGGTTCGAGTGTGGCGCAGACCCCACGAAGCCATGGACCCAAACTGTCAGCAAGGCACTGTTCAAGCTGGTGGTGGCTCCGTAATGGTGTGGGCTGTTTTCATGGTCCTCTGGTGCGACTGGACCAAACATTGACTGGAAATGCTTATGTTCAGCTACTTGGAGATCACTTGCAGCCATTCATGGACTTCATGTACCCAAACAACGATGGGATTTTTATGGATGACAATGCGCCATGTCACCGGGCCACAACTGTTCGCGATTAGTTTGAAGAACATTCTGGACAATTCCAACGAATGATCTGGCCACCTAGATAGCCCGACATGAATTCCATCGAGCATTTATGGGACATCATCGAGAGGTCTGTTCATGCCCAAAATCCTGCACCATCACCGCTTTCACAATTATGGACGTCTATCGAGACAGCATGGCTCAATATTCCTGCAGAAGACTTCCAACGACTTGTTGAGTCCATGCCACGTCGAGTTGCTGCACTTCGCCGGGCGAAAGGGCCGACTCGATATTAAAGATCCCATGACTTTTGTCACTTCAGTGTATATCGCCCATGTTAGCGCATGTATATACAACAACTCAATTTGAAGATGGTACATATAAAATTCAGCTAAATATGAGCAGACACATGGGACGGCTCTTCGACGCCATTTAACGCCACTGATTCAGATAAGCAAAAATTCTCTGTGAATTATGTATAAAAAGTTTCAGATTGTTTTTCGCATTACTTTTAATATATCAAATGTACAGAAAAAATTAAACCCAATATACATAAATAATTTTATATTTATTTTTTTACTACCTTAAAAGTTATTTAATGTACATGAAATGTTTTAATAATTTAAAAAAAAATATTACAAAGGCAAATGAAAAGACGGATAAATGGAAATTATTACAAAATGAGACGTATCACTTAAGGGTTTCTTTTCCTCATTTAACTTTAATGATATGTAGGAATATATAGACACTCGTGAGCTAGATGCAAGATGCACATCAAAATGACAGTCGGTTTCTTGTCATTTTCGTTTTAGCATACCCTCATCGTTGGTGGCAATAACATAAGCAATCCTCTGCATATATAAGCAATCTTTTAACATACCTTCATCAATGGTGGTAATGCTATCATTGATCCTCTGCTTTAGACCCTATATTTAATGTCGCTCTTATGTGCAGTACCATTGTTTGATACAGGATATCTTTAACATAATTCCATAGAAAGATCTCCAGGGGAGTGATATCTGGCGAACGATGTAACCAGGTACGAAACATAAGCAGAGGATTGCTTATTGCCACCATTGAAGAGGATATGGTAAAGCGAACATGGCAAGAAACCGACTGTCATTTTGATGTGCATCTTGTAGCTAGCTCATGGTGTCTATATATTCCTACATTATATTAAAATTGGGCCTGATGGCCAAGTGACTTGCGCTATGTCGTTCGGTGCAACAGGTTTTAAGTTCGAGTCCTGGCGATGCCATGAATGTTTGTAGTGGTTCGGAATCCACTTTAAACTGTAACTCCCGGTCTAATAGGACTGTTGGGCATAGGACTGAGATCCATATGTCGATAAAAGAAAACATCTCATGTTTCGGAATCTGCCGGTAGGCAGATGCCCTTGGCCAAACAATGGAACTGTTGCGCCAATGAAAAAGGAAATGTTAAATGAAAAGAATATTAATGTTAAAAAATATTAAAACTAAATGAAGCAAAAAAAAAAAAAAAAAAACCCCTTAAATGATATGTCTCATTTTGCAATAATTTTTACTTATCTGTCTTTTCATTTTCCTTTTTAATAATTTTTTGGAAATTATTAAAACATTTCATGTACATTAAATAACTTTTAAGCTTTCAGGAAAATAAATATAAAATTATTTCTGTATATTTTGAGTTTAATTTTTGCTGAATGTTCGATATTGCGTCAAAAGTAATGTGAAAAACAATGTAAAACTTTTTATGAAAGAAATTTTTGCTTATCGAATCAATGCCGTTAAATGGCGTCAAAGCGTCGTATCATGTGACTGCTCATATATTCAGCTGAATTTAATAAGTACAGCTGCTCTTCAAGTTCAATTGTTGCATATCGTTGTTTGTTTACATGCTCTAACATGGGTGAAATATTGGAGGCTGTTGCACTATTAGACCTTGAAATTGATGATCTGGAGGACTTTTTATTGCAGGGGTGCCTTGAGTTACGAGTTATCGTTCAATGACCAATTTCATACTACTGTGCCCAAAAAGTAAGCCAATTATTTTTTTCAAAAATTCTTTATTTATTCTTCCAAATTTATTTCATCGTCTTCAAAATAATCTCCTCCGGACACAATGCATTTATGCCAAAGTTTTCTTCATTCCGCAATGCATGCTAAAAAGTCATCGATAGGGATGGCCTTCAAAGCACGCGGCGATTCACGTTGAATCTCTTCAATCGACTCAAAAGTGTGTTCTCGGAGTGGTCTTTTAAGTTTAGGGAATAGCCAGAAGTCGCACAGTGTGAATACGGTGGTTGCGGAACGATATGGGTTTCGAAATATGGGTTGAACGATATGGGTTTTCCTTTTTGGCGAAAAAGTCACGAAGAATCAATGCAGTGTGAGCTGGCGCATTCAGTATTTTCGGAATTGACCGATCTTTTGAAATCATCAGCAAGGTCTCTAATTGTAAATCGGCGGTTTGTAAGCACCCAATCTTATATTTTTGGACGTGAGCTTCATCGGTTGAGGTGGGTTGTCGACCAGAGGGCTTTTCGTCTTCATCTCTGCCTTCTTTGAACTGTTTATACGACTTCTAAACATTTATTTTCGATATAGGAATTCACCGAATGAGAAACATTGTTTCCGTAAAATTGAATGCGAGTCTTTGCTCAATGAATTCCAAAGGGCCGGAATTTTCGTAACTCAAACACTAATGAATATTTTGACGTGAAATTTTACACAGATGTCAAGGGCAGTGCCAGAAACCCTGAACTGTTTATACGACTTCTAAACATTTATTTTCGATATAGGAATGCTCACCGAATGCCTACTGAAACATTCTATAACAACAATTCTATACGTTTCACGCAAATAAAATTGAATGCGAGTTCTTTGCTCAATGAATTCAGACATTTCAAAATTGCCGGAATCAGTTTAGGATCTCACAAAGCCAAGCGTAACTCAAACACTAATGAATATTTTGACGTGAAATTTTACACAGATAATGTCACAAGGGCAGTGCCACAGAAACCTTTCCAAAGAAAAAAAAAAATTGAAATTCCATAAGCTCTTTTAAATTGAAAATGGGTCTTACTTTTTGGACACAGTAGTAAGTCCAAATGCTCTTATCTCAAATCCATTTTTTTTTCATTGGAATTTATTCCAGCCTCCAAAAACATCCTTCCAATTTTTTTCCATAACAGTTTATTTATAACAAACAAATAAAATAAAACCATATATAGTACTCTCTCTCTCTCTAATCTGACATCTATGAGATTAATAACTGTCGGATTATAGAGATTATCGGAATCAATAGAAAAATATACATAGTATTGTATGACATATGAAATTTAATGAAAATTAAGGAAAAAATACCAAATCAATACATTTATATACATTTCATAACATAATAGAATAACTTAAAACGCTGTAAAACTGAAGCTGCAATTTAAGGTTTAATATATTGAATCCTTTTTTCCTTTAAAGCATTACTTAAAGCTTTGCCTTTAATATTTTAAACATTAAAACTTTATAGAATTCATCGAACAGTGCGAAATTGACATGGGTTTCAAAATGGAGGAAATAATTCTAGTTATTAACAGAAATGAACGACTCGTCACCAAGTTACGTGTTCCGACGAATGTGTCGGACCAGTTCGGGTGCAAGATTTGAAAAGACATATTGAGAATCTAAAAAACAGAAACAAATGTTGGCTGAGTAGATTTTTAATTATTTAATTTTAATTTATTATTATGTGTGAACATGATGTTGTCCGGGTTAGGGGTTCGTGGCGAAATCCAAAAAGTGCAGCAAGTAAATAAAGTGATATTCCAAATTTGCAAATTTTGGCTGAAAAATGGTAGTTTGGGCCTCTTAACTCTTGAAATGATTGATGAATAACGTTCATCCTCAGGAATTTTCTGGAGAGTTTGGCGTTTGCTTGAAGTGATTTGTAGTACAGATTTGAAACACTTTTAACGTTTTGAGTTGGGATTTTAAACATTGGTATATCCAATGGCTATAAGTACTCGTAATGCGTTGATCAATTCCTTCTTCTTAAAGTTTCATATTTATCACTTTTAGCATTTTCCGGTATCTATTGGGCTGTATAGTGCTTCTTATTGTATTTGGAATACTTCTTTCTTCATTTATGCCTAGAATTTTCAAACTTCGATATATTCTCTTGGCTATTGAATGTGATAGTGATTCTTGTAAAATTTGGAATATTTCATTCTTCATTTCTGACGACATTTATCTTACTTTTGTATATTCTTTTAGAGATTCTTGTTAATTATTGTTTGATTTATGTTAAACTTACTTAATTTATATTTCATTTAATTTTATTCATTACTATAATTTTTCTTCGTTTTACTTTAGCTTAACTTTATTTTTCTTCCTCATTATTTTTTTCTCTTTCGCTAAGCTTCTAATCCTCTGTCTCTTTTATCTGTAAGGTGTGAACAATAAAAAACATGTTCCACGAATTTTGTTTTAAATAAGAGAGGGAAAAACAAAAAAAAAACAATCCTTCGTTCTCGTAACATGGCTTACACTTGCTATATGCGCACGCTCAGGGCAAGTGAAAAATCAACAGTTCGACAGGAATGATCTTGAATCATTTTCCCAGAGCCGAGCTATAGTCGAAATTATCGAACTTTATTATCGTTGATTATTTGTACATACTGGTGTTCCATCACAACAGAAGTTGTCCCCCTTCCATGAGTAGACTACTCATGGAATGTCCGTCCTCGCTGCCGCACACTGAGGATTAGTCACAAAAACAACAAAAAGAACAACTACGCTGTTTCTTGAGTTTAGAGAAAGCTCTCGTAGGAGACATCAAAAATGGTTCTAGGCCTTTTTTTGTGAGATTTTCGCACTTAGTGATAGGATGGTAGAACGTCGAATTAACTCATAACTAATTTGAGTTTATTTATTGTGAGCATTTTCGAAATTTTGATGTGATAATTTGGAATATAATCTATGTCGAGGTCTCTGTGGATGAATCTTCGTCGAACGAACCAAGAAGAGTCAGTAATCTAGCCAGGTATTTATTTTGAAAACCCTGTAACTAATGTATTAATGTTGGTGAGAGAGGCTGAGGCCCAGATTGGACACCCATAAACAAGAACTGGTCTAATAATTGATTTGTAAAGCAGAAACTTGTGTCTAA
Source organism: Caerostris extrusa (assembly GCA_021605095.1). Lineage (NCBI taxonomy): Eukaryota > Metazoa > Arthropoda > Arachnida > Araneae > Araneidae > Caerostris > Caerostris extrusa. Next base: position 4,805 of record BPLR01005488.1, on the reverse strand, counting down.
TCGTTAGCCTGCTCTTTTTTTAAAATTAGGCTGGAATTAAGCTAGTTGTCGTACGCTGAGTGAAAAATTTCGTTCATATTGAAACAAAGCGGTTTGGAGAATGATCGCGTACGATGTTTATGTCTCACAAATTCCAATGTAGACGCGATTTAACTCAAAACGAAAATTCGAGCTAATAATGGTCCGTGCCTCAAAATGCATGTACACAGTCCAGTCACATTAATGTGACCACCTGTCAAAAGCCAGATTATACACTCTTGTATATTCTGGCATTAAGTGGAATGGGCAATGTGGTATTAAGTGATATTTAAGTGGCATTAAGTGAAATTCTTCATATACACTCCACTGCATTGTACTGCCACCTGCCTTTTGTGATGGGTTCTTTCACGCTGACGTCGAAAGTAGGTGGTGGTCACATTACTGTGACTGAGTAGAAAACAATACTGTGTGTATATTGGTACAAAAACAATCACTGCATTGAAATGTGCAGTCCGAGAAAGGGAAAACTATTTAAGATTCATTTGAAAAATTTGATTTTATCCATTGAACTTGTTTCCTTTCGACTTTTGATTTTATCCTTTAATTTCTTTCCTTTCGAATCTTGCAACGACAAGTTGTTGTCTTTGAATACGAAAGACAACAACTTGTCATTGCAAGATGCGGTTTTTTTTTTCGAAAAAAATACTTTTTTTTACATTGGAAAATAAGGATTTTTTCGTTTGTTTTTGATATTACTAAATAATCTAATTGTTTGTAATTATTTTTGTACGCATATTATTGTTTTATAACCCTCTTACATCTTAATGGCATATTAAATGGACTTTTTTTTTTATTTGTGCGATCAAATTAAAATTTAGATAAAAGCCATATCATTCATAAACACGCAGTTATTGTTAAAGTCTGTGATATGATTGTATTGATTTGATAAAAGTCTGTTGTTAGAAAATGATGTATTATTTCCTATTTTTTATTGTTCTTTTATCTTACTTTTAACTTTCTTTGTCATCGGGATTTAAAAGGTTTTGTGCATATTTAAGTAGAAAAACTCCTCCTTCTTGCAGCTTGAAATGTACCTGTCATAAATAAAAACTGAAATTTCAATTACTCTCCTCTTATCTCGACTTGTATCAACATCGCTGAGATTTTCGCTATGCAAATTAAAATTTTATGTATACTATTGTGCCCAAAAATGAATACCAATTATTTTTTTCAAAAATTCTTTATTTATTCTTCCAAATTTATTTCATCGCCTTCAAAGTAATCTCCTCCGGGCACAATGCACTTAAGCCAACTTTTTTCCAATCCTCAATGCATGCTCAAAAGTCATCAGCAGGGATGGCCTTCAAAGATTCACGTTTAAACTCTTCAATCGACTCAAAACGGTGTCCCCGGAGTGATCTTTTGAGTTTAGGGAATAACCAGAAGTCGCACGGTGTGAATACGGTGGTTGTGGAACAATATAGGTTTAATTTTGGCGAAAATGTCACGAAGAATAAATCATCAGCAAGGTCTCTAATTGCAAATCGACGGTTTGCAAGCTCCAAATCTTTCATTTTTTGAGCTTCTTCGATTGAGGTGGAGGGTCGACCAGAGGGGCTTTTCGTCTTCAACGCGTTCTCTGGCTTCTTTGAACTGTTTATACCACTTCTAAACATTTCTTTCCGATATAGGAATTTTCACCGAATGCATTCTGCAGCATTCTATACGTTTCCGCAAACAAGATTTAATGCACGTTCTTTGCTCAATGAATTCAGACATTTCAAAAATCGCCGGAATCAGTTGTAGCTTTCTTACAAAGCAAAGCGCAACTCAAACATTAATAAATATTTTGACGTCGAATTTCACACAGATGTCAGGACAGTGCCAGCAACCGAAAATTAGAATTATTGAAACGCAACCTAAACTTTAAAATACCTAAATTTAAATTAATTAATTTTAAATTAAATACCTGTAAATTTCAACCTAAATTGAAATTCCATAATCCGGAATTTTAAATTGAAAATTGGTCTTACTTTTGGACACAGTAGTAAAATCAATACTCAAGTATAGAAATATTCGATAATAAAACCCTAATTTGATACTGAAGTATCATTAGTACGATTCTGAATTTAAGAAGCTTAAATTGGAATTTAGAAAATTTAATATAATTAAGAGGTGCTTTTAGAATAATTTAACTAAAGATGTAATGTAAATGGATCAAACAATACGATGAAATATTTTTATCATAAAAAGTTTTCGTGATTTTTTCTTTCAGTTTTTTTTTTGTATTTATTTTTCTTTAGTGACTGTAGCTCATCAGTTTCATACTATCGGCGATATTGCCAAATAGTATCTAGATTAACTATCAAATAGATCATACTATTGGCAACTTTTGCCAAACAGTATCGAATTTTTTTTTTTAGTCGAGTTAATCAAGCAGCTAATTAATTTCCCATTTGGAATAATCTTCATATAGTTTTATAGATACAACTTCTCATTTGTTATAAAATTGTACTTGAATCTTCTTTCCGCCATCTTTGACTGTATCAGTTTGCTGAAATTGGCAGGCAAAAAGCTAGATTCCTGCCAGATACTAAGAGCACACATCGCGAAACCTCTGCCATTCAGAAGACCGAGTGCAAAGGAGATCAAACTTCTGATTGGCTGACGTTCTGCGTAGTCCGATCTTAGTATCTGATGGAACGATTAGTGACGCGTTTAAACTACGTTAAACAAGTGTATGGTCAATAGGTAGAATAAGGGCAATATTTAACATATTACTAAATAGTGTTTAATATTGAAAAGTTTTTTTTTTTAAGTATGATTTATATGTAATTCACCATACTTTACAATAAAATGGGTGCATCAAACATAAGATAAAAATCAAATTTGTCGTTAAAATTTTACAATCATAAAGTAAATCAAAGGTTAAATGCAAAAAAAAAGTTTAGGTGTACTTACTTTTGCTGAAAAAAAATTTAAGTTAAATAAATTAAAATTTGGGCCTAATGAGCGAGTGTCTGGTGCTAGGTACCTCAGGTATCGAGTTCGAGTCCCAGCTATGCCATAGATGTTTGTAGTGGTTCAGATTCCACTTTAAATCGTAATTCTTGGTCTAATATGACTGTAGGGAGTGGGCTGACAACCCTATCCCGTAAAAAGAAAACAAACAAGCTTCTTATTTCGGAATCCGTCAGTAGACAACTGAGGCCTAGTCCCACCATGGGACTGTCGCTCCATAAAGAAGAATAAATTAAAATTTATTATAAATTTTTTGTAAAAAATTATTTAAAAATTTATAACAAATATTTATTAATTTTATTTAATTTTTTATAATTTCTTAAGACTAACGATTTTTTAAAATTGTTAAAAAATGTATTAAAATTTATTAGCTTAAATTTATCAATTTGAATACATTGAAACATTCTGAATTGGTATACAAAAATGTTTAGCAAAACAAAATAATGGGTAAAAGGAGGTTAAAAAGATCCAAAATGACGTGCTTGAGTCAAATAAATCAATGGTAATTTTTTGATTCAAAGTTATAGCCAAATATAAAAGTTTTGTTACAAATTGTATGTTCTAATTCTTTTATTTAAATAAATCGAATTCCACGCAAATACTCAAATGGGTATTAAAATCATCTTCGGTAGAAATATGCTCATTAGGGTTTCAATGGGCTTTATTTTATTTTAAAAGTTGTAATTAATATTTGTTTGTTTTTCAAGGCTGCTGATGAAATATTTTTCTATGGTGTGAATACAAAGTCGGAATGTTTACTCGTGCGCATTGCGAGGGGCCTCAATCAGGTGGCCGATGCTTGGATCTACCTGAAGTTGGCCAATGGCAAGATTTACAATCACACAGAATCCATGGGCTATCAGCAATCTGCTGATGGCAACAGCCACACTTTTTCTTGTGGAAGATTGCAAATGCATTATTTATCTCCTATGAGAAGATGGAGGATATTTTATTGCGGAATGTTGACGTAAGTTATATGAATCAAATATTTCTTTCTATCTAATTTTCCAACAACTCATTTTTAAGAATTATTTTTTTCTTTTATTATAATTTAACTTTTTTTCTTAGAGGAAACTTCAAGGGAACCAGAAAGATGTTGAAGAAACGGTGTTTGTTAAATTCGTATTCTTGTAAGTATCAAAACGTGCTTGAATTTATTGAATACTTGAGATTTTCAAAATAGCTTTTGAGTGAAAATAAATTTATATATGTTATTTTTCTTTTATTAGATGGAAGGCTTCTTCAGACGTATATGATTGCACTTTGGATTCTAACCCTGAAGGATTCGCTAGTGCCATGGCGAGAGCTCCTTGGAAGGTGCCCTTTGTAGCACTGTAAATGACACCTTAAATAATAAGCTAGGACACCGGGAACCTCGCAAACTTTTTCGATCGCGGGCCAAAAATTGAAAAAGTTTGGCGGGTCAAGAAAAATTTTTGCTAAAACTTTAAAAACAATATACAAGTATTACAATTTAAATATGTTAATGAAAGCAAAATGAAATCGAGATTTTCATTTTTAAAAGTTCCTTATAGTGAGGTTCGGGGAGTGAGGTGCCTCACTATGAAAATCTAAGCTCTTTCTAACTCTAATTGTAAAACTCCTAACTTTTGACATATTTAGAAACAACTGCTTGAGATGATTGTTAGAATGTAATTCAATTAATTCAACTTGCAAATCCTTTCCTCCGATTGAAAGCTTTGTCTGGGCTTGCTTATTTCCGTCGATTTAGGTTTTGTAGAACAAAAATAGAGAAAGTAAAAAAGACCATCAGTCCTTGAAAAAAGGAAGAAAAAAATAATATT